>CAUYQG010070328.1:0-27576 GCA_963574415.1 Tarsius wallacei | reverse complement strand
CTTCTCACTAATTGTACCTTCACCTTTCTAGCCCTCAACCTGCCTGGACCACATCCTTGCCCTTCAGCATCATCTCTAATCTTGTAAAAATCAGAGCAATCACTGTAAGAACATAAGTAGGGTCATATCTCTTCCCTGTCAAAAGGCCCCGCTGACTGTCCACCACAAACGGAAGAAAACCCAGTTTTAACCATAGCCTGCAGGCTGGCCTCTGCTCACATTTGCAGGGCTCAGGGCGAGAATTCAAACTAAGGTCCACATACTGTGTTCTAAATTATTTAAGCTTTAATTCAAGAAAAAAAACTTTTAAAAATACTTTCTGTGTGTCCAAGTGATGAATATATGAAATGGTGACATCTAAGAATATGTGAAAATCTATGACTTTTATATGATAAAAATTATAAATCTATGGTTTTAAATGCCTGAAAGTTGGCAAGCAATCAAAGACTATTTAATTTAATAATTATTATTATGCACATTTGGGTGTTTTGTTGATAGGCCAGTAATGTTTGGATGAATGACAAAATAAATATGTAGATAATTCATAAATTATTATGTATTCATTCCATAAAATTTTTCTTGCCTTAATTTTGGCAAAATTAATAATTATGTGCTTATAAACAATATTTTCACAAATTTAGGTTTCTTTGACAGTAATATCCTAAAAGATTAAGAGGTAATTTTATTCAAAGTACATAATATTTGAATAAATTCTTATCCAAAATTTTAAATAGTAAAACTGCACAAAATCAAAACACTTAAAATTATTTTTTCCTGTTTGTAAAACTGCCATTTTTATTCTAAAATATTCAACTTTTCTATTAAAATTACAAAGCAAAAGATCAATTATATTAATGAATATTTTAAATCAAATTATTTAAATAAAGCTGAAATTTATTTGCTTTTTAAAATTTAATTAAATTGCATGAGATATTTTTATAAAAATAAAACCAATCACAATTCCAGCTTGAAAGGTCACTTAGTTGTCAATATAAAGACCCAATACCATACATTTTTAATCACTAGATATATATAAAAATACGTATACAAATTTAAGAGTAATACTACTGTAAAATGTTTCTCAGCCACCACATGCAACTGAATTCATAAGGCCTAGGCCAGGCATGGTGGCTCATGCCTGTAATCCCAGCAATTTGGGAGGCTGAGGCAGGCGGATTGCTTGAGGCCGGGAGTTCGAGACCAGTCTGAGCAACATAGCGAGACTCTGTCTCTAGCAAAAAAAATCTTTTTTAATTAGTCAAGAGTAGTGGCACATGACTATAGTCCCAGCTGCTCAGGAGGCTGAGGTGGAAGGATCACTGAGCCCAGGATGTTGAGGCTGCATCATAACCTATGATCATAATGCCACTGCATTCCAACCTGGGTGACAGAGTGAGACTCCAACACAAAAAAAAAAAAAAAAAAAAAAAATTCATAAGGACTCCCAGAATCATATTTTGGAATATGAATAGAAATAAGATGGATGGAAAATAACACTTCATTAAGCAAAGATATTTTTTATGTCTGAGAGGAAGAATTTGTCAAAAAAATGTGTCTTTCCTTTTACCTACATACTTTATCCACTCAGCTCCTCCCCATCCTCCAAAGCAGTGTCTGTCTCCAGGGTCAGCAGCATCGCAACCCTCCGCCAAACTTTGACCTCATTTGGGTGCAGGACCTTTTGGTTTGAAGACATGGGGTAAGAGAGCGGAGACATATTCCTCTGGGACTGAACGGTGTTAGTCACCAGAGCGGATGTTTAGGGTTATGGGTTGCTGTGTTGACTGAAGTACAAATAATAGAGGCCCATATGTTGGTGAATGCATGTACGCTTTCTGTGATTAGGACCATCTCATGTTCTCGGCTGGATCTAAGGACGATACTGCCCACAGCGTCCTGGATGATCAGGCTCCTGGGTACCTCTCCATCCCAATGCTTGTCACTCTCTCCCTCTGTCATACCAACTCAATGGGGTTTGTCTTCTTGCAGTTCCTCAATCAGAACTGCCCTGTTGGGACCTCAGGGGACTTGCTGGTTCATAGTGTCTAGAATCATTCCTCTAGATACTGATATGACTCACAGCCTCAGGCCTTCACATCTCTGCTCAGATGTTACCTTGTTGAAGAGGACTCCCCTGACCACATGATCTAAAACAGTACCTTTATTATTTATTATTCCCTTACCCTGTGCAATTTTCTTCTTCCTAGCACTTATCTACCTGACATTAAATACTGCCTGTCTTTCTCACTAGAATGTCCCACTTTTGTTCACAAAATGCAGCATAGGAGTGAATAATAGACATTGGAGACTCCAAAAGGAGGGAGAATGGGAGGAGGGTGAGGAATGAAATACTACCTGTGGGTACAATGTAACCTGTTTGGGCAATGGGTACCCTAAAAGTCCAGACATCACCACTACATAATATATCCATGTAGCTTAACTGCACATTTTCCCCTAAATTCATTTTGGGGTTTTATTTTTGTTTTTGTTTTTGTTTTGAGTTAGAGTCTCACCCCGTAGCCCAGGCTGGAGCACAGTGGCACGCTCACGGCCACCGAAGCCTCGACCTGCTGGGCTCAGGTGAGCCTTCTGCCTCAGTCTTCCCAGTAGCTGGAACTACAGGCACATGCCACCACACCCTGCCAATTTATTTATTTATTTATCTATTTATCATAGAGACAAGGTCTCACCAAGTTGCCCAGTCTGGTCTCGAACCCCCAGATTCAGGCAATCCTCTCTCCTCAGCCTCTCAAGAGTGCTGGGATTACAGGCTTGAGCCAATGCACCCGGCCTAAGTTCATTTTTAAAAAACACTTTTTGAAAGGTGAATATTTCAAGAAATTCTTTGAAATAAGGGCTCTTTGAAATATCAAAAAAAGGCAAGGTTCGAGGCTCAGCCTGTAATTCCACACTTTGGGAGGCCGAGGTGAGTGGATTGCCTGAGCCTGCAGGTTCGAGACCCACCTGGGCAACTTGGCGAGACCTCATCTCTACAATAAATCAAAAAATTAGCCGGGCATGGTAGCACACGCCTGTAGTTCCAGCTACTTGGAAGGCTGAACGGAAGGATGGCTGGAGTCCAGCAGGTCAAGGCTGCGGTGGCTGGGAGCATGCCACCGCACTCCACTCTAAGTGACAAGAGTGAGACTTCAACTCAAAAAAAAAAAAAAATGCAGCAATAGCACAAACCCAGTGGATGCTTCATGTATGAAAGACACTCAGATACTGTTTCGCTCCGTATTTTTTTCACTGCACTGTGCTATTCTTGCTTTGGGAGGGTAGAGGGTTCTTACATGGAATTCCTTAATCACTGTGGGTAAGAGTTGCTTGTAGTTTCTCAGAAACCTGAGACCAGCAGAGATGCACCAGGTATGGATCTGACCTATTGTCCCTGCACGAGAGGCAGAAGGCAGAGGTGATTAATAGCATCTCGAAGTCATAGAAAGAGAGTAAATAACACGGCTATAACTTCTAAGACCTGTTGGCATTTATAAGCGATCCACACTTCCAGCGGTTATCACCATTAGGTCTGGTTAAGTGATTTCCTACATCCTCTCTCCCTAGCCATATCCCTTTCTGTTGTCAAAAAATTGAGGTCATCTCCCTCGCTGGCTATAACTCCCTTTCTCTTTTTCCTACCACTTATTAGAGCATTGACCAGATGCCAAACACTGTTCTTAGGACTTGGCACCCACGCTCTGCCTCATTTAGCCTTTGCACCAACCTGCAGGACAGCTACCATTGTTTACAGATGAGGAAGATGATATTCAGACCGATAACTTTTTTCAAGGCTAGCAAATGCCAGCACCAGTTTCTAAGACAGAATGACTTTCCTCTGAACCTCGTGCTCTTAACCACTCTGGCTTCTGCCTCCTCAAATTCAACCAACTCTTTAGATCAACCAACATTCACTTGGTAACTTCTAATGGAATGCTGTTGTGGCCGCTCTAGGGGACACAGGAATATGAAGGCACCATTCATGTCCTTAAGTTGCTCTACACTAAAAGGAGAAGCAAGGTTCTATAACACCAAACCACAAACAAAACTATAGTATACAAGTTCTTGACAACATAAACGACCTGGACAATAAGTGCTTTAGGAATACAGAAAAAAAAAAAAAGGAGAAATAACTGTGAACTTGACCCTAAAGGATGTGGCAATCCAAGAGAATACAGCTCTCTCAAGGTGCAGAGATACACAGGCAGGAAATAATTCCACGCATTTATCTCTTTATGCACAGTATGTATTGATGTCTTATCATGTGCGTGGCCATAGACTGGGCGCTCGACAGACTAAAGCGAGTATTTTGCAGGAGAAAATTAAATGCTCAGAGAGTAGGACAGATCTGGGCTCTATGAGGAATGGGAGGCTGCCTTCCCGGCTCCAAAGATCCCATTAGAAAAACAAATGTGTTCAGCATTCTTTCTTTACTGCCCAGAGTATAAGAACATTTTGTAATCAGGAACCACTAAGTGGACCCTGGAGAGCCTCCATTAAGTACCAGGTCAGGTTTCAGCAGAGACTCTTCCTTGTAACTCTCCTGGTGAGAAAACTGGAATGGTCAGAGGAGCAGGTTTGAATCTTGGCTTCAGCACATGGGCCCTATGTTCCTAGGCAAATGGCCTAACCTCTCTGAGCATCATTTTGCTTAATTATAGAATACAGTGGATAATCCGTACCTCACAGGGTTGTGATGAAGATTAAGTAAGATAAGAGTTATAAAAATGATAGCACAAACTTGGAGCTCCAAAATTAATATCATTCTTTTCCTTTCTCCATTTTCCTTACAAACTAGTCTCTTGCTTTCCAAGCAAGGAATTGTGGTCTGATTTCTTCTTTTTCTTTTTTTAACTTTTGAGAGACAGGGCCTTGCTCTGTCACCCAGGCTGGAGTATAGTGGTGTGACCATACCTCAATGCAGCCTCAAATTCCTTGGCTCAAGTGATCCTCCTGCCTCAGCCTCTAGAGTAGCTGGGACTACAGGTATGCACCATCCTGCCCAGCTAATTTTTTAAAAACATTTTTAAGAGACAGTGTCTAGCTGTGTTGCCCAGGCTGGTCTTAGACTCCTGGCCTCAAGAGATCCTCCCACCTCAGCCTCCCAAAGTGCTGGGATTACAGGCATAAGCCACCACACCTGGCCTCTGATTTATCTCTTAAACTGTAACTTGATTGAATTCACTCGTTTCTGCAGGGTGATTCCTGTCACATAGCTTCTTTTGCATGCTCTCGCTCTCCCTAATCTCTCTCAAAACACATCCTTAGCCCAACTCATTAATTTTCATCTTTCTCCTAGTTTCAAAACTCCAGCTTCCTTGCTCGGGTAAGAATCCATACTGAGTGTCTCAGACCTATTTAAGCTTCTAGAGCAAAATTATTACACCAGGGCAAGACCCTGCTTTCCCCTGCAATAATCAGACACCTCATTGGGATAAATGACTTGGCCATCAGGTTTATAGTTTACCCATTTGGGAACTGGCTTATTGCTTCATAAAACAGTGCTACATGGTACTATTATCATTTAATTATGTTCCATAAAGAAAAAAAATAAAGATCTCGCCTTTTTGAGCACTACTTTCCAACATCACCCCCAGCTCTTTGGGCATCCGGATGCTTCAGGAAGCTGACTCGTCATGAACATCCCCAGAACCAAGTACCTATGAGGGTAGAAGGTCACTGTGTTTGACAACTCTCCTTTGCCAAGCATCTCACCTCAAGTGGATAGCTTCACCTCCATTTAACATGCCATGTCAAATCCCCCAGAAAACTGCGCTAGACTTTATGACAGCATTTTCCTTCCCAAAAGCATTATGTGTCTTGAGTTCCTTCAAATATACCCCAGACACTCAATGCAAAAACTGAATTTCCTTATAGGGCACATGATTATTTAAAAGGTCACCTATGCCTTCGCAGCGACTTGGATGCAGCTGGAGACCATCATACCAAGTGAACTCTCACACAGGACTGAATACCGCTTGTTCTCACTCATAATTGGGCCCTGATCACTGGCCACGCTAGCACAAGGGTGGGATCAGCAGATGCTGGGCACTGCAGAGGTGGGAGAGGGAGGGAGGGGGGCACATGGCAACACACTGGATACCTGTTCCACTAGAAGGGGAGAGAGGCCCAGTTAGAAGCCTGAACTTCGCCAGCAAGTAACTTACTTATATAGTAAATCCACTCCATATCGCTAAAAGTAAAAATACATACTTTGGTCAGGCTCAGTGGCTCAGTCTGTAATCCCAGCACTTTGGGAGGCTGAGGCGAGTGGATTGCCTGAGCCCAAGGGTTTGAGACCAGCCCAGGCAACTTGGCGAGATCTCATCTCTATAATAAATCAAAAATTAGCCAGGCGCCTGTAGTTCCGCTACTTGGAAGGTTGAGGTGAAAGGATTGCCTGAGTCAAGTAAGTCGATGCTGGAGTAGCTGTGAATGTGCCACTGCACTCCGGTCTGGGCGACAGAGTGAGACTCCAACGCAAAAAAAAAAAAAAAAAAATTACATACTTTAGTTAATTAATTAATTAAAAGATCACCTATGGACATTGTTCTTCCCTAGCCAGTAGTCTTGAACATCATGATGTATTATAAAATGAAAAATGTCAGTAGTTTCTCCTGAAAGATGCATTCTTTGGGGTTCATGTATTTTGTCTATTACAATTCAGTCACCCATATAAGGTATCTAGGGAAGGATGGAGTGAGTGGGAGAGCAAAATAAATAGAATTTGCCTTGAGTTGATCACTTGTAGAGGTTGCCTAGTGGTATATAGGGATTCAATACATGGTTCTCTTCACTTTGTATAGGTTTCAAATTCTTAAAAAGCTATTACTGGCCAGGCACGATGGCTCACAACTGCACTTTGAGAGGCCAAGGTGGAAGGATCACTTGAGGTCAGGAGTTTGAGATCAGCCTGGGCCACTAGCGAGCCCCTGTCTCTACAAGATAATTTAAAAATTAACAGGGCATGGTGATGCACACCTGTAGTTCCAGCTACTCCAGAGGTTGAGGCGGGAGGATTGCTTGAACCCAGGAGTTCAAGGCTGCAGTGAGCTACGATCACACCACTGTACTCCAGCCTGGGCAACAGCACAAGACCCTGACTCTCATAAATAAATAAATAATAAAATTGTTTTTAAAAATCTATTAACAGGGGAGCAGTAGTAGGGTTGGATTCATTCATATTTTATTATTCATTAATTTATCAGGCCTAAGTGGGTCTTTCAAGGAACAATGCAGTAACACTGATGGGAAAGCAAAGATGAAAAGATAATGCTTGTCTCCACACGATCACCCCGACTCAGTACCCCTGTGTGTTACACCCCATGAAGCGGGTGGCAAAATGTGGCCCATGAACTGAAGGACACTTTTGGGAAGGAGGACATCAAGAAGGGTTTGGACAACTGGACCCTTCAAGCTACTTGAAGAAAGGGTGGGATTTGGATGGACCTAGATTCCGTCTTTGCATTGAATGTCTGGGGTATAAATTGAATGTCTGAGTGAAATGTGGCAAGACTAAAGGAACATGAGATGCAACATTTTGGGAAAGGAACATGTTGTCATAAAGTCTAGAATATTCCAGAAACAGGAAATGATGAAAAGCGAGAATGAGCACACACTGCTTTCTGTTGTGGCTTTAGTGATCTTTCTAAAATACAAATATGACCTTGACCCTTCTAAAATTCTCTTTGTCTTCTCAACACACTCAGGACAAAGCCCCAAATCCCATTTCTCCTTACTCTATTCTGTCTACCTACAAATGCCAGAAAACACACTCACCTTTTAATCATGGCTCTCTATCTCCTGGTCATTGGCTTTTAGGTAATTTCTATATTTCTTTTTGCTTGTCTTTCAGCTCCTAAATTTTCTACCATGAACCAAGATTATGTTCCTAGCAATATTTCTTTTAAAAGAAGCCTTGAAAGTTGTGTGAGGAAAAAGGGTTTAAGGAGGCAATTTTGTCAATAATGCCAGAGGCTTTAGAGACGGCACGTAGGATGAGACTAACTCAGAATAGGAGATGTCGAACGGCCCAAGAGTGACAGAAGCCAGGGATGTCCCAGGGACAGACTGAAAATTATGAGTGAAATGTGGCAAGACTGAGAAAGGTAAAATATAATGTCTATTCTTCCAAAGAGCATCTGGAAACAAAGGAAGAAACACAGCAGTGTTTTGGGAGGGAGGCAGAGTCAAGCATTTTGTTGTTGTTGCTTGCATTTGGTTTTGTTTAGTTTTCTAGCTAGGAAACAATTAAATACGTTTATAAAGTAAGCACAGCACTGACCAAAAGCACTCCCCTCTCTGGTGTATATCACGTAATTGTAATTGTTGTTTGGCGGACCGTTTTTTAGGGTTACAAAATGCTTTAAACAAACTTGTGTTAAAGAAATTTGGCCAGTTTCTTTTTTTTATTATTATTTTTAATTAATTAATTAATTATTTTTTTGGAAATAGGGTCTTACTCTGTCACCCAGGCTGGAGTGCAGTGGGTCGATCATAGTTCATTGCAAACTCAAACTCCTGGGCCCAAGCAATCCTCCCACTTCAGCCTCCGGAAAAGCTGAGACTACAGGCATGCACCACCATGCCTGGCTAATTTTTTAATTTTTAGAAGAGACAGGGTCTCACTCTGTTGCCCAAGTTAGTCTCAAACTCCTGGTCTCAAGCAATCCTCCTGCCTCAACTTCCCCAAATGCTGAGATTATAGGTATGAGCCAACACACCTGACCGACTGCCACTTACAAAAAATAATAATAACTGTCCAAAGATGAAAATATCATAAGGATAAAGGGGGTTGGAAAAGGTCCATCTATTCAGAACAAATGACTACAGTCTCACTTACTGCCAGTCTGTTTTTTGTTTTTTTCTCACTCTAACTATTTTCAGCCTCTGTGTTGATGATAATATGCAAAAGTGATTCCCAGTGACTCTTTTCAGTCCAGTTCACAATGATTTGATGAGTTAGGGGCATGATAAAAACCTATTTTCAAAGAACATTTCCCAGCAGTCCTGAGTGTCGGATATGGTTAATTATACCATAGAGAGACTGAAGAAATCACTGTTGGTATCTAAAAGCAACATGGAACTCAAAGAGTTAGCTAACCCAAATCCTACATTTAGAGAGATGAACTGGAGCCAGGGGAAATAAAAGATCTACCCAACATCCCCCACAAATTGATGGTTGAGCCAGGGTTCAGAACTCAGGTATTCAGACACCCAACCCAGTGCTCTTCTCATAAGCAATCACTTTTCCACTGGTGTTCCTACCCAAGAGAAACATCTCTGTCCTAACCCTAAAGAATTCCAAACTCCCTGGGGGAAATGGGTCCAATAGATTCCAGTGTTTGTTTGTTTTTTATTAGTATTATTTTTAGAAAAATCTTAAAAAAAAAAAAAAAAAGCTGCCTTGACAAGAATAAACATGCCCTGAAAAGAATACATTTCCTGCATTATTGGAACCAGAAATACCCCTTCATGTTCTCTGCCTCAGGCTCATAGGTCATGCACACCAGTGAGATTTCCATCCTTAAGGGAGTGAAAATGGGAGTAGACATTGGTAGAGTAAGGTTCTGAACAGTCTTTGGCCAGTATGTCTCCTTCTGTGGGGGGTGGGGGGGAGGGGCTTCCCCAAGATACTTGGATTGCTTTGTAGCCAGATCTCATGCTCAGGTACAAGCAGCCCGCAGGGGAAGGGCTGCCGTGTCCTCTTCCCCAAGTGGAGGGGGAACAGATTCCTCACTGCAGGCAGTGGAAGCCTAAGGGGAGAAGTCTCCCCATTTCCTTCCTTCCTCAGCTCCCTGTAGGCTCTTCCTGGGATGCATCCCCTGCTCCCTGTACCTTGGGCCTGCTTCCTAGAAGTCGGTCTCCCTTAACCCTGCAACACCTTCTCTGATGACCAGGTGACATCATGAGGTCAGCGCAGGCCATAAACTGCATAGCTGGCTCCCGGGACACAGCCCTGAGTTCCAGGAGAACAGAGGATTTGCAATCCTAAGAGGGACATGAACCTTATTCAGTGGGTAGGGGATGTACCTTGGCTTGTGGCTTTTTTTTTTTTTTCTATTTAATTGCCCTTGTTATGACACAACCCAGACATCAAGTCACCAAGCAGAGACAGCCTAAAAATAATGTGATAGAGCTGCTGTCTTTTAAGGGGTGAGTGAATATGTTTTAGCCATGAAGTTACCAGGGTTCCTGCTGAGACAGGGTCAGCACCTCAAGAGGAATGTGGTCCTGAACTCATAAGCAGGACTTCAAAGTGGGTTATCCCTTCCCCTGCCACCTTTGCTCCTTTCCTCTGTGACTTCAACCAGCTCCAATGCCCACTGCCCGCTGGATGGAGACTGTGGTTTGCAGCTAATCTGAATGCTGGAAAGCTCAAATGTCGATTACAAGTGTCCATTACAATAAAAACATAAGTGACAACAAGACTCCCAAGCATAGTGTTGTCAGACTTTGGGGGACATGGAGTCAGGTGCCTGCATACAGCAAATCAGGACAAATCAGAATATCTTCAGTCATGGGGATTATGACCTTATATCCCAAATGTATCTGATTTAAATCATTTATTTTATTTATTTTATTTATTATACAGCCATTCCTTAGTAGATGCAGAGGGGTTGTTGTAGGACTTGTGGTGTTTACCAAAATCAGTGCATTCTCAAGTCCCACAGCCTGCCCTGTGGAGCCCACATATTCAAATAGTCAGTCCTCCATATCTGTGGGCTTCTCATTCCACTAATACTCTATTTTCAATGTGCATTTGGTTGGGAAAAAATCCACATATAAGTGGATCCATACAGTTCAAACCCATGTTGTTTAGGGGTCAATTGTACTTTTTTATTTTTAATAAGTCTGCTGATTTCCAAATTATGTCTAATGTATGTATATGCATGAACCGGGAAGCAACATAGTATAGTGAATAAGAGGATAGATTTCTTAGTGAGGAAGACAAGAGTTGTTAATAATCTTTGACCTTCATTAAGTCCATTAATTTCTCTAAGCCTTAATTCCCTCTTCTGTAGAATAAAAACATTCCTGATACTTACCTAACAGGATAGTGGAAAAATTAAAGAAGAAAGGTCACGTAAGGTCACGTAAAAACCTTAAAACAAGCCAGGCACGGTGGCTCTCACCTATAGTCCTAGCACTTTGGAAGGCGGAGGTGAGAGTATTACCTGAGCTCATGGATTCGAGTCAGCCTGGGCAAACTGACAAGCCCTGTCTCCACAATAAATCAAAAAAATTTAGCTGGGTGTGGTGGCACATGCCTGTAGTTTCAGTACTCGGAAGGTTGAGGTAGAAGGATCACCTGAACTCAGCAGGTCAAGGCTGTGGTGGCCGTGAACATGTTACTGCGCTCCAGCCTGGGTGACAGAGTGAGACTCAAACTCAAAAAATTAACTCAGTAAGTGTTAGCTCTCATTATATCACTAAACATGATTTTAAAACTTTATAAGACCTTGATTAAAAAATAACTATAAATCAAATAACTCTTTGACCACATGATCTAAGTTTTTGGTTTAGAAACTGATCCCCGTGGAAGAATCAAAATGAAAAATGTAAATTACTTAACAATGCTTTCCTCTATAAGTACATCATTTCTATAACATTCTAAATCTATTCGCCAACATGTTTTTCTCCTCATTAAAAAAAAAAAAGGTAGCGTCATAGATTTTCAAAACAAATCAATAAGGAAAACAAGTCAACAAATTAACAATGAACACAGGACAGAACTAGACCCCAGGGCTGACTCCCCCGGCTGATGATTTGATCACATCACCTCTTCTATGTGAGACTTGGTTGTCTCCTTTGTCAAATAGAGACTTTGAAAGGTACCTAACATTTTCTTTCAGCCCAAAGGCTCTGGGAATCACTATTTTAGTGATTCGGTAAGACTCACAAACAGTCCAGCATGGTGGCGTGTGCCTGTAGTCTCAGCTACTCAGAAGGCTGAGGCAGGAGGATCAATTGAGCCCAGAAGTTCAAAGTTGCAGTGAGCTATGATCACACCACTGCACTCCAGCCTGGGTGATAGAGTGAGATCCTGTGTCTAAAAAAATGTTTTAAAGACTCATAATCAGGAACAGAGGGCCCCAACATCAGACAATGATTCACTTCTGCTCTTGATAATGCAGCAGACCATATACAAGACAAGAAACAAGCATCCAGACAAACAAGGGATGGAGTAGGGTGGGATTTCCAAACCCTGCAAAGCATACTGTCCAATCCCCAAGAAGACAGGGTATGGGACGAGCATATAAAGTCAGCAGCCACCCCTGCAGGGACTGGAGCCTCTACCTACCTATCAAGAGGTGAGCCACATCCTCTGGACACATAGCGTGTTGGCAGCAAGGAAAATCCTGTCTCTAATCCAGGCCACCAGAAAAACCACATCAAGAGATGAGACTAAGCCCTCAGTTTGTCCTAACATCCTTGTTCTTGGAAATGAAAGAGGCAACAAAACATCATCAAATGGAGCACAGCATGATGCAGCCCTTGAAAGTCGACCAAATATGGCTGGGAGCGGTGGCTTATGCCTGTAATCCCAGCACATTGGGTGGCCAGAGTAGGAAGATTGCTTGAGTCCAGGAGTTTGAGACCAGCTTAGGCAACATAGTGAGACCTCGTCTCTACAAAAAATCATACACCCCCCCCCCCCCCCACACACACACAATTAGCTGGGCATGCCAGTGCACACCTGTGGTCCCAGATACTTAGGAGGCTGAGGGAGAAGGATTGTCTGAGCCCAGGAGGTTGAGGTTGCAGTGAGTCATGATTGTGCCACTGTACTCCAGCCTGGGTGACAGAGTAAAACAAAGAGAGAGAGAGAGAGAGAGAGAGAGAGAGAGAGAGGGAAGGAGGGAGGAAGAAAGGGTCTGTTAAATAGACACTTCTCCCGATCAATCCTCATTAAAGCACCAATAGCCATCATCATTAGTCAATCATGACACATCCCTGTGGTTCTCAGAACTCACCTAAATGACAATCATTCAGATGGCACCAGAATTAAAACCTCTCATCATTGCTAATACAATTTTAGCTGGATGTAAAATAACATATAAGGCATAAGTATCTATATCATGATATCAACTATGCTCTTTAAGTCATGCTAAAATGCTAAAGTTTTAATGCTAAAATGTGAAATCTCTGGGTGGTAGAAATAAGGGCATTATTGTTTTCACTTTATTTTATCATATTGTTCGAATTTTCTGTGAGTCTGTGTGACTTTTATACTCAGAGAAAAAAGTAATTTTCAGAGAGTTTAACAAAACAACATCACGTTGATTGCTTGCTTGTTTTGAATCAGGAGGTCTCACTCTGTTGCCAAGGCTGGAGTGCAGTGGCATGATCACAGTTCACCACAACCTCAACCTCCTCCTCAGCCTCCCAAGTAGCTAAGACTACAGGCATGCACCACCATGCTCAGCTAATTTTTTTTTTAATTTCTTGTAGACAAGGTCTTACTATGTTGCCTAGGCTGACCTTGAACTCCTAGGTTCAACCAATCCTCTTGCCTTGGCCTCCCAAAGTACAGGAATTACAGGCATGAGCCACTGCACCAGGCCTTCAATTGCTTTTTGACACTGTTTAAGGAAAACCACCACATTCATCCAGTCATTTGGAAGACTCATTTGAATGAAATGAATGTCACCTAAATGTATTTCTGCTTTGCTCCTTGGAAATGTCATGTCTCTGACAGTATGACATGATGAAAAACAGAAAGTCAAGAGGCCCAAATTCGAATCCTAATTCTGCCCTCTCACTAGCTTGAGTAAATCACAGCTCCTCTGGTCCTCCAAGTATGGAACTGGAATCAGATTGCCCACATCCAAATCCTGTCTCCCCTGCTTTCTAGCTGTGGGACCTCAAGCCAGTGACTTAATCTCTTTGAGTCTTAATTGCCAATTCAGAAATCGGGGATAATAAGCATGTTCTCACTCATATGTGGGAACTAAAAAGTTTGATCTCATGGAGGTAGAGAGTGGAATGTTGGTTACAGAGGCTGGGGAGTGTGGTAGGTACAGGAGATAAAAAGAAGTTTATTAATTGTACAAACTTACAGTTATATAGAAAAAATAAGTGCTGGTGTTTGATAGCACAGTGGGGTGGTTATAGTTAACAACAATGTATTGTATATTTCAAAACAGCTAGAATATTTGAAATGTTCCCAACACAAAGAAATGGTCAATGTTTGAGATGACACATATCCCAAACACCCTGATTTGATCATTACTCGTGATATGTACGTATCAAAATATCACAGGCACCTTAAAAATAGGTGCAATTATTATGTGACAATACAAACAATTGAATAAATGAAATTTTTTAAAAAGAAATTGGGGGAGATAGTCCTCAATTTGTCCCTGCCTCTTGGGACAGCTGTGAAGATCAAAAAAGGAGGCCTACGTAGGCCATTAGCCCCATACCTGACACTCTGAAAGTGCTCAGGGAGCATTCCACTGTCATCATCATTACCTTTCCTGTCCCACAGCAGGGGGCAGCCTTCATGATCTTGAGGGGGCCTTCTCAGAGGGAAGCACCTCTCTGCCAAGCCAGGCTTCTCCACAGAGGCTCGGCTTCTCCCCAAGGTTATCCTCCCCCTGGCATTCATTTCATTCCCAACATTCATCCCAAACAGCCTCAAGGACCTCCAGGTCACTCTGGGGACCAGGAAGGGGATAAAGGAAAGCACGTAATGCCTGCTGACATCCACAGAACATCAAGATGACCTCTCCTACCTTTCACAGAAACAGCTTGTGTGTGTTGCCTGACACAAAGGGAACGCTGTTGACTTTTCTTTGTTAGAGACTATCTCGGGTGCCCTGGGTTCGTTTGATGAATTGTTTGGTGTAGATAAACTAACCCTGTCCCACTTGCCTCGCTGCTGCCCCCAAGAGCAGATTAACAAAAATGTGCTAGACACATCGGAAAATGCAGCCCTACAAAAACAGTACTGGACAGAGAAAAAAATTTTTTTGTCTCTTGCTGATAATTTTCCCACGCTTTGTGGTTAGCCCATGCTGGCCTGAACTCAAGGTCACCTTCTCTCATTTGGAAGCATCAGGAGATTGAAGACCCAGCACACGGTTTGCAGCTGAAGCTGAAACAGATGGGATATGGGCCCAGGAGACCCTCTGGGAATTCAGAAGACTGACTTCCAGCCCCTGCGACCCAGGAGCTGCCACAGAAGAGGAGAGACTGGAGTGACCTTTGGCATCAGGAACACAGAGTTCTGAGAAAGCCCGACTAGCAGTTGCAGAAAGCTGTGTGGCTTGGAGGCTCAATGCGTGGGTCTTGGAGTCAGACAGACCTCAGCCCCCAACCTGGTGCTGCTGCTCATTCAGACAGATCACCTTGGGGAACCTCAATCATACAGGCAGAAAAGGAAACTGACCCCCAAAAGTTGTTGAGGGGCTTGCAGGAGGCCATGGAGGTAAAGCACTTGAAAGGTGAAAATGGTGACTTTAATAATAACATGTACATACTCGAATTCTAATTCTTTATGTAGTCCCAGGTTTGAAGGGAGATTTAGAGACAAGGGGCCCTTCTCTAGAATAGGAAGCTCTTTAGCATGTTGGCAGTCCCTTAAAGAAGTCTCAACTACCACAAGAAGAAACTTTGGTTTAAGGGTCATGTAGAACTCTTGCACATGGTCTACACTCTGTATCTGTAGCTGATACTGTATTAAATTATAAAGGCTGGTGATTTCTGAGCAATTATTATGGACCAGACAGCAGTCTATGTGCTTTTCATGCATCCTCTGATTTGATCCTTGAAGAAACCCTTATCATAATATTATTACTATCTTTATTCTATGGAAAAGAAAACTGAGACTTAGAAACTCCCCCAAAGTCATCCAGATGTAGATGGCAGATTTAGAATTGACCTACGTGCACACGTGATCCATTGCATGCATCTCCTTGGTTGGGGTCACAGAAGAATGTGGTGCTTTTCTAAAAGCTGTTGGGATTGCTTTCTATCACATCACGTTAAACCTTGATCCATGGCCAGACTCACATCCTGCTTTTGTGCCACGCTTTGAACTGGAGCCCTGTTGACAGTGACTGGAAATTGTACTGAAGGTTTTCTGCAGCCAAGCCCAGCAAACCCCCTATTTTATACAGCCCTCAGACAACTCCCTTATTTGATACAGTCATCCAGTGGTACACCCCAAGGACCCTCAGACAGCATCCATTCAATGTCTTCCCCTTTTGTTTTCTTTTTTTTTTTTTTTTCGACTCAGAGTCTCACTCTGTCGTACAGGCTAGAGTACAGTGGCACACTCACTGCCGCCTTGACCTGCTGGGCTCAGGTGATCCTTCTGCCTCAGCTTTCCAAGTAGCTGGAACCACAGGTGTGTGCCACCACGCCCAGATAACTTTTCTTGATTTATTTTAAAGACGAGGTCTCACCAAGTTGCCCAGGCTGGTCTCGAACCCCTGGGCTCAGGCAATTCTCTCACCTCAGCCTCACAAAGTGCTGAGATTACAGGTGTGAGCCACTGCGCCCAGCCATCTTCCCTTTTCAAATGATCAAACAGACTCAAAGAGGTGAAGTAACTGCAACGATGATACATAACCAGCTCCCAGCCCATCCAGGTCTGCGAGAAACCAGTTCTCCAGATTTCCCTGCTGTCATTTTATGCTTTGCCCCTCTAGTGTCATAGTCTTCCTTGCAACGGAAGCATGGGTTTTTGCCAGTGTCAATAATAATGGTTGATCATCCACTTCCAGTCCTGGTTTCCTCTGTATGTGTCTATGTGACAACAGAGGAGTCTTCACCATAAATGTGACAAGCTGACTCCTGTCACCACACCTATGAGAATGCCCACTGCCAGCGTCACATGGCTGTGCCAAGTATGAGACACCCCTCTCCTCTCCCTCCCACTAATTTCATGCAGCCCACCCTTGCTCTTGCCCCGTTGGGGCCATGCTCTCACGCCAATGCATAAGGCCATTGTGGGTGTTTCTTCTCTTAGCTAAAACAATTTTTGTCACTGGGTCCTGGGATATAAGAGTCAGGAAGAGGGTGTGTCCATTCCTTCATTTAGTATCTCAACACACACTTACTGAGCACCTACCATGCCCACATTCTAGGCTATTTGCTGGAGCAAATTGAACAGCCCGACATGACCCAAGATCAGAACCTCAGCCCAGAAGGAGACACGAACATGAAACGGGCAAGCACACCAAGAAATAAAATGACTGTGAAAATGCAATAAAGGAAACCAAGCAGGGTGTTATGGAGAGAACCAAAGACCAGGCACACCTAGGACCAGATGCTCAGGACAAGGTCACTTGGAGGGGGCAACCTCTGAGCAGATGCCACCAGTATGCCCAAGGTCGGGACAGAGACCTTTATAATTCTTCCCAGCCCCCATTCTAAATTTTCATCTTGCTCCGAATTCTGTTTACTTAATACTTTTTAATTATAAAAATAAGATATATTCATTATAGAACATTTAGAAATTCAAAAAAAATGCAAGAAGAAAAATTAAATTGCCCACAAACTCACTTATACTCTCATTGTTGATAATTTCTATATTATTGTTATTTATTTCTATATAGATATATAGATATTATGTACATAATATTATAAAAAGAAACTTTTATATTGAAAAGAAAATGTATGGGTTTTGTAAAAAAGATCCAAAGTATAAAAAATGTATAATAAAAATTAAGTTATTCTTCCACCTTGCCCACTACTATCCCTAGTTTTATTCCTCAGAGTAAAAGTTTTTTGTGTGGTCATCCAGAAACGCATATATACATTTCATAAAACAGTAACATTCCATTGGCCCTATTCTGCTCCTTGCATTAGCACCTAAAATGTATCTTGGAGAAGTGCATAGAGATCATCTTTATCCTTTTTAAATGACTATTAATGCCTATTTTTACATAACAGAGATCACATTGCATAATAATCCTGCATCCTGCTTTTTCCTTTTCATATTACATCATTAAAAATTGTTACTTCATTAAAAATTATTTGTAAAAAAAATTAAGATCACAGACTATTCCACTATATGAATAAGTTATAATTTGCATAAACATTACCTACTTATGAACATTTGGAATACTTCAGAAGATCTTGATAATGGCCTCAATGAACATGCATAAACCTTTGCTGTGTTTCTCTACTTATGGAATTCTGAATTTGTTTCTTTTTTTTTTTTTCTGAATTTGTTTCTATAGAGTTTATTGAGACCTCTTAGGGACCCAGCATGGTTCTCTAGTCTACTGCAATGCCAAAGATGAGTATGATACGAATATTAATATTTCTTAAAATAAGAAGAACATGCGCTGTGCTATAAACAGATTCTCTCTGGATGACCCCAGCTGCAGGTGGCCTAAATCAGCTTTGCTGTAGGCAGCAAGACAAATGCTTGTTCTTATTATTTTTGCTATCTGACTTACCCCTTTCTCAACTGGCCTTTTCTCACCAATAGAGTGGCAAGGCCGAAGGGTCTTAGGTTTAAAAAAAGGGGCAAA
Organism: Tarsius wallacei; assembly: GCA_963574415.1. NCBI lineage: Eukaryota > Metazoa > Chordata > Mammalia > Primates > Tarsiidae > Tarsius > Tarsius wallacei. The sequence continues at coordinate 9,085 of CAUYQG010070328.1, read as the reverse complement.
ACAGCCACTTAGCCAGCTTAGATTCTAGGCCTGGGTCTCCTTCTGCTTAAAGAAACAGTTGTCCTCCACTTGGCCCAGAAGGTTCTACAACTCAAGCTGGTAATAAAATGTCCCTTTGTTGCCTAGCCTTGATGTGAGCAAATATCATTTGAGAAACTTGCTGGGACTGGGGAGGAGTGGCTTAGTCCAGACAGAATGTGGGTGCCTACCTAATACTCCCTTTAGGTAGCTCTCTATCCACTTGTACATAATTACTGGCTCACTGTACTTGAATATTCTGCAGCCAGAGGGCCACCACTTCCTAGACAAGTTATTTAAATTCTCTGGCTCCATTTTCCTCATCTTTAAAATGGTGATAATAATAGAACCTACTTCATAGAACTAATGTGAGAATTTCATGAGTTAATTTCATATGAGTAATTTATTTTATTTATTTATTTGTTTATTTTTGAGTTGGAGTCTCACTCTGTTGCCCAGGCTGGAGTGCAGTGGCACACTCACGGCCACCCCAGCATTGACCTGCTGGGCTCCGGTGATCCTTCCACTTCAGTCTTCCAAGTAGTCTGAACTACAGGCGTGGGCTACCACATTCAGCCTTTTTTTTTTTTTTTTTTTATTGTAGAGACGAGGTCTCGACAAGTTTGTTGGGCTGGTCTCGAACCCGCGGGTTCAGGCAATCCATTCGCCTCTGCCTACCAAAGTGCTGGGATTACAGGCTGAGCCACTGAGCCCAGCCCATATGAGTAATTTAGAACAATGCCTGGAATATTATCAGCACTCAATATATGTTTATTTGCAGAATAATTTTAATAGATGAAAATGAAGTTGAGCACTTAAGTTTTTTAAAACTCATTCAATTCCAATAGCATGATAGGGAAGAGGCCCAAAAGGACTCAAACACTTTACAGAAGCAATCTTAAATACTCAACAAACCCACACATTATTTGATCATAGGACTGGGGGAAGGGGGAACATGGTTAGAATAAAGTAGAAAATCATTACTTGATGTGTTGACTTGTTAAGACCAAGCACCAGACCAAGTCATATGGACTTCCCTTCATCTATCACATGGGCTCATGGTACAGGAGATATTACTTGCTTCTGATCTCATTTCCAACTCTGCTAGGATGGAGCAGGTGTATAAATTTGTCTGAAAGGCATTCCTGGCAGAAGGAATCATGAAGCCAAGCGTGGAAGTATACTGGGTGCTCAGAGGATGATGAATGGCTCACTAGAGATAATACCAGAGCCTTATTCATGGTTGAATCCAGAACCTAAAAGATAATCCTGGCAAGACCAGATTTGGGTCAGAATATGCAGGACCTCTAAGGCCACATAGAAGGGGTTGTACCTATCCAACAAATGTAAGAAATGAGTAAATCTTCATATTCTATTTTATATAACCTTATATGTGGTCAAGTTGAGGATGTACCAAATGGTAGAAAAATTAGAGGCAAAAAGGCTACCTTAAGGTCATTATTAAGAATCTAGGCAAAGTCGGGCATGGTAGCTCATGCCTGTAATCCCAGCCCTTGGGAGGCTGAGGTGAGAAAATTGCTTGAGGCCAGGACTTCGAGACCAGTACAGGCAACATATTGAGATCTCATCTCTACAAAAAAATCAGAAAATTAGTACTAGACTACATGCCTGTAGTCCCAGCTACTCGGGAGGCTGAGGTGGAATGATCCCTTGAGCCCAGGAGGTTGAGGCTGTGGTGAGTCATGACCGTGCCAGTACTCCAGCTTGGGCAACAGACGGAGACATCAACTCAAAAAACAAACAAACAAAAAGGAGTCTAGGGAAGAGACAATGAGACTCCAGTGATGGAAAACTCAAGAGGAAGAGAGAAGAGCATTGAGAGACATTTCAGAGATAGAAATAAGGAGTCTTAGTGATTACTTAAGGTTATAGGTAGAAGAGAGAGAGAGAGAGAAGAGTTCAAGTTGTCCCAAATCATCATGTCAGAAAAGCAAGAGATTAGGGCACAGCACAGTTGAGTGCCAGTGGTTAGGAAATACCCTTTGCAGATAGGAGTGTGGAGAGGGCCGTGTTCTGTGGTGTTGAGCAGCAGAGGAAACCCTGGGTATCCAAGTCACTGGGCTCCGTGGGCCAAGGGACTCAGGAGGGGGTAAGAAAGTTGTCAAAACCAGAAATGGAGCATGTGCCATAGTCATTACCCATTTGACTATTTTGCCAGTGTCAGTCCTGCCAATAAGAGTCTTTGTTCACGGACCACCGATGCCGTGGCAGCCTCCCTATTCCTCCACATGGCCTCTCTCTGCCTCCCACCATAGTGAAGTGTCCTTCCTCTCTTCCCCCATGGTACCCAGCACACATGACCACGTGATGTTATAATTATATCTTCTCCCACCTAGTTTCCTCTAGACCATGAGCTTCTTATTGGCAAAGAGTATGCCTTAATTATCTTTGCATCAACACCAGCACATGGTTAAGCTGCAGTCAGAATCCTGGGGAGCAAGTCCTTGAATGCCTAATATACGAAGATGACCCTATACAGTTGCATTTGCTATCAGCCCCTCCCAGACAGTTGTAAGAAATGAGTAGCTCTTCATATTCTATTTTAAATAAACTTATATGTGGTCAAGTTGAGGATGTACCAAATGATAGAAAAATTAGAGGGAAAAAGGCTACCTCAAGGTCATTATTAAGAATCTAGGTGAAGCCAGGCATGGCCTCATGCTAATGTTCTTAGACCTGTTGAAATTGATAGGAGGAGATGTATAGTCTGACATATTTTAATCAAGACACTCAGATGTTGTCGGCTGCACTCTAAATGCACTTGAGACCGATCTGCCTTTTTCATTTTCCTGCCACAACCATTTTGTTATCTCTATTTCTGGAGTCCCACAATATAACCTAAAAAAAAAAAAAAAAACACCGGGCATAGTGGTTCATGCTTGTAGTCCCAGCTACTTGGGAGACTGAGGTAGGAGGATTACTTGAGCCCAGGAGTTCAAGATCACCCTAGGCAACAAAAAGAGACAGCGTTTCTAAAAAAAAAAAAAAAAAAAATTAAAAAAAATTAAAAACTTAACCAGGCTTGGTGGCATACACCTGTAGTCCCAGTTACTCAAGAGGCTAAGGTCGGAGGATTGCTTGAGCCCAGAAGTTCAAAGCTGCAATGAGCCATGATCATGCCACTGCACTCCAACCTGGACAACAGAGTGAGATCTCCACTCAAAAAAAATTTTTTTAAGTCTCTACCTTAGGCTGGGCATGGTGGCTCACACCTATAATCCCAGCACTTTGTGAGGCCGAGGTGAGAGGATTGCCTGAGTCCACGGGTTCGAGACCAGCCTGGGCAAATTGGTGAGACCTCATCTCTACAATAAATCAAAAAATTAGCCAGGTGTGGTGGCACATGCCTGTGGTTCCAGCTACTTGGAAGGCTGATGCAAAAGGATCGCCTGAGCCCAGTAACTCAAGGCTGTGGTGGCCGTGAGCGTGCCACCGCACTCCCAGCCTGGGTGACAGAGTGAGACTCCTACTCAAAAAAAAAAGTCTCTACCTTACCAATACTAAAAAACATAGTAACAAAGAAACTAAAGACCAAACTCGAAATGAAAAGCTGATGACAAGTAATTTATTTTCCTATTTGATTTATTTTTATTTATAAACCTGTTAGAGATCCAAATGCATTGTAAAGAGTATTCCAGGATTTCCAAGATTTAATTTGGGTTTTACAAGCAGTGAAAACAAATGAGGCATTCATCTCAAAGTAATTTCTCTACAAGTATTATCATCCTTGGTGCATTGATGAGGAAAGCAAGACGCAGACACAGAATAGGGAGGTACACAGTCCAAAGTCACGTGCAGAATCTGGGGCATAAGTGGCATGGAATAGAATTCCTGATTCCGAGCACTAGGCCAGTAACTCTTTAGTGGGCAGCAAAATCATTTGACACACTTTTTCTAAATACAGACTCTTGGGCCTACTCAGACCTTATGAATCAGATTCTCTGGGGGTGATCCCAGGAAGCTGCACTTTTTCAGGTTTCCCAGGTGATTCTTAGAAACACCTAAATTTGAATGCCAGGGACCAGAAGCCACATATTGAGAAACACGATGCCAGACCCTTCAAATGGTTCCACTCTGCTGGCTTAACCAGAATGCACTTGCAAATCCACAGGAAAAAAGGAAGAAGCAGGCGTTACTGGAGGCTCTCCCGGGAAGCTCTTTGGTGCTCCCTGCCTTCCACCAGACCCTGGCAAACAGGAAGCAGCCTCATGCCACCCTCACTCAGAGTCCTCCCTTCCCCAACCCCACCATGCAGGCATGGGAACCTTCCCGTCAGTCTTGCTTCTGCCATGGGACAGCTCCCACTCCCAATGCTTCCTGCAAGACTTTTTTTTGTTCTCCGTACAATTAATTAGCTAATAATTTTTGCTTCTGATCCATTCCTCATTAAAAAGCTGAATCCCTGAGCTGGAGCTGTCGGAACAAAGGTGGGAGAATTTATGTCTTAATTTTGGTTCATTATGGCAGGAAGCCTCTTACTCCCATCCCTCTCTCCTCAGCCCCCTCCTCTCCTGCTCTGATGGCTCTGTGACCCTAAATGCCTCTCGCACGGCAGCCACCATGGAGACACTGTCTCTGCCCTTTATCTTCTGCTGCCTCATTAAGAGAAATGAACCTGAGTCTGAGAAAGACGACACAGGGGAAATAAAAATGTAATCCCTTGGTGCCACCTATAATGAATTGTTATGAAAACCATGAAAATATCTGTCTGCGGATATTGTTCTTTGATTTGAAGTCAGTGTTGTAAGCGGTAATTTTTGTCATTAAAGCTGTTAATCTGCTCAGCGCTCCTCATAAGTTTTTATGAAGAAAAACAGCCCTGCTGCCTCCCCGCTCATTGCAGGGTACTTTGGAGGCCAACACACACGCAGAGCGCCGTGGAATAATTAGCTTTAATTATGGCTGATACTGCTGTCTGTGGGAAGTGGAGGGACTTCACGCTGCTAAGGCTGAAGATGGGGCCTGCTCAGGCCTCGCAATGCCGGGCAGAGAGGCCTTCAGCTTTGAGGCTGGGCTCCCAAGCCACGGCTAATCCCCAGCACCCCAGGCAGGGCAGATGCACCCTGGCCACCACACTCATACCAAAGCATGGACCTACACACTTATGCATACACACGCATACGCATGCATGCACACACAGCCAAATACCTGCATCTCCTCCATTCCCCAGTCACCATGCCAAGCTCAACCACCGCAAACACTCATGCCAGCCATGAGCCACATCTAATCACATCATACCAAGACATGCACCAACCAAGACACATGCCCCAAAAATTCAGCATCTAAAACTAGCTGTCACCTGCATACCCTCGACATAAACATCTAGCCACATCACATGTAAACTGCCATTTCCACCACAACACACGCCAACCCCAGCATACACGCATCCAACCATGACATATATGCCTGGACATGTACAGCCAACCTCAAACAGACATATGCCCAACTATGAAACATACCTCTGCATTGGCTCTAAGAGGTAGTCAAGTCAATCACCTCTAAAGACCTAGGAATAAATTCTGGAAGGGCATTCTGTTATTGACATTAAAGGAATCATTATATGGTCAGAAATAGGCCACCAGACAGAAAATAATTCATAATTCATTGAGTGACTATTGAGGTATTGAGCATTGATTATGTATCAAGCACAGGCCTTGACATTCTGGGGCCTTCATAGATAAATAAGACACAGTCTGTGCCTCAAGGAGCTTGTGTCAGAAACAGTTTGCCCTTCAAGAAAGAATTTGACCCACCCTGCTGAGAGTGCTGCCTGCAGTGGGCTTTGAGCCATCAGTCACTCCAGCGACTGCGTTCAACTGCCTGGCCCAACTTCCCTCCCAGCTCATGGACTCCCTGTCCAGTGACTCACTTCTGTCTGGGTATAAAACCTGGCCATTTCTGTCAACACAGGACAATGCTGACCAGCCAAAGCTCCCCTTCTCATCGGACTCCTCTCAAAAGGTCTCCTTCTCGGGTCAGTTTCGCGCTCTGCCCACTCCTTCATTTCTCTACATTCCACGGATGTTATTCCAAAGGGCACCCCCTAATAAACATCCTATTCCTCCAAGCTCCATCTCAGAATCTGCCTTCCACAGTATGCAACCTGTAACCGAGCTAAATTCAACACCATGCATGTTATCTGCCAAGTTGGAGTATTAGAGTGTAAGTGCTAAGACATCTCTGGAAGGAAAAAGAAATTAAATAGTAAGAGAAGAATTTAGGGGAGGAGAGATTTGAACTGGGTCTGGAATGATGGTTACCTTTGGATAGCCAAGGAGCGACAGGGCCTTTTAGTGAGAACCCACTCAGGTAAAAGGCAAGGAGGCAGGAAGTATAAAGTCTATATAAGAGAAAGTCAATAGAGCCACTTCAGGGAAATAAAATGAGATGTAAGAAAGAAGCCAGACTATGGATGAAGCTAGAATTTTTTTTAAAGATTACACTTCATCAGTTAGACCCAGTGACAATGAATCAACATTTGGCACTGCAGATTCATTGCAGGGAGTATGTAACCCCAAAGTGCATCTAGCATGGTTAAAATTATATCATGGGGAAGGACATCATAAATCGATGGATATTTTAAGAGAGAGAGATTATTACAGTCATATTCAAAAAGGCTGACAGCCATTGCTACCGCAAAGGCGATCTTAGAGTTCTTCCCGTGGTCTTCCAAGATCTTCATCCATCCACTCAACATTCATTGGGCACATATTATGGGCAAGTCATGTTCCAAATAAGTATTTTCATGAAGCTTAACCTCTGGTTGTGAAGGCAGATATTAAATCAAGAAATGAACAAAAGTGTAGAAATGACACATTTTCAGTTGTGATAGCGCTATGGATACATAGGTGTGTGATATGATCAGGTCACAAGTGACCTAGGCTGGGGTAGAGAAATAGTCAAAGAAACCTTCCATGAAAATGTAAAATTTTAAGTGGTGATTGATACCTCTGAAGAGGTGTGCAAAGACAGAATCGTGAGACCGTTTTTGTACTCAGTACTTAGCTGGGTCCTCAGAGCACACGGGTGAATAAGACCTGCCATCTCTTGAAAACATGGAAGGGGACAGAAATGTACAACTGTGGGACTGAACACAAACTTTGCCTACTTCACAACTTTTCCATGAAAAAGGAAAAGTTGCTACTGCTATTTGCTTTGCTGTAATGACAAAGAGTTACAGATAAACTGCAAATATATGCTTGTGCAGCTTACCTCCCGTCCCTCAAAGACTATATACTGGAAGTGATGGCTTGGGCTCGATTCCAGGCATCAGCCCAACCAAGTTTCATATCTGCTTAAGTCCTGGGGTGATGCTGGGGTGAGGGATCACCAGGGCACTGCAGTATCAGAAGCAGGAGCTGGAGTTCTGCTGCCACTTCTGGAGTTTGGCCACCCCCAGTCCTCAAGCAATGTGCCCTTGTTACCGGGGACTTTGCATAGATGCAGCATTTGTCTCCAGCAGATTGAATTTACAGACATTTGAAGTTCTTGCTTTGTTCCATTTCAACAGTATTCAAAAATATATAGCTTTGGCACTGCTTTGAACTAATTTCCTAGGGAGTTTTAAAAAGAGAGAAAAGGGCTTTTCTTTGATTCATCACTCAATTACAAAATAACATTTGGGTTTGGTTTAAGAGTTGAAAAATTAGTATTCATTTTTTCAGTGGTTCATTTAATCAGTTCAGTTCAAGTTACTGAGTTGGCCTAACCCAGGAGAATCTACACAAGGCATTGTGGTTGCTTCAGATTTATACAAATTTCCCAAATCCTTTCTAGGCCTGGTTTTATAAGCCAGAGAGAATGGGGAAAGGCCTCTAGTCTGAATATGAGCCAGTGATTTTTTTTTTTTTTTTTTTACTAATAGAAATAAAGAATCAAACTCTGAGTGCTTGTTAAGCTAGGAGTCAAAAGAAACATTTTAATATCATTTTAAAAGTGTATATCAGTCATAAAAAACAAACATACTTAATGGTGAAACACTAAAGTTTCCCCTATTAAAATCAGGAACAAGCAGAAATACACTATCACTGCTATCACTGAGATTTGTTCTAGAGGGCCTAGCCAATGCAGTAGGACAAGAAAAAAGAGTTGTTAAATATTGGAATGAAAGAACAAAATTTTTATTAATCATATTCAATATTATCTTTCTGGAACATCCAAGGAACTCAACTGAAAAACTATTTGAACTAATAAGGGAGTTCAACATGGATCAAGATATAAGATAAACAAAGTAAAATTAATAACTTTTCTATATGCCAGCAAAATTCAGTTTAGAAATGTCACATTGAAGAAAGAGCCCATTTATGGCAGAAATGAAAAATGTAAAAGTCTTAAGTTTACAATAACTTAACACAAATAACCAAGACCTATTTTGTTTTTAATAATCTTTAAGATGAACTCAGGCATGATGGAAAAGCTTCAAGCAATCTGAATCTTAAACTATAAAACTTAAACTATAAAAGACTTGTGGATCCAAACTCTCTTTTATCATTAATTTTTATTCCTGGTAAATTCTCTACCTAGAAATATAATTTTGAAGCCGGGCTCGGTGGCTCAGCCTGTAATCCCGCGCCTTGGGAGGCTGAGGTGAGTGGATTGCCTGAGCCCGTGGGTTCGAGACCCGCCTGGGCAACTTGACAAGACCTCATCTCTACAATAAATAAAAAAATCAGTCGGGTGTGGTAGCGCGCACCTGTAGTTCCAGCTACTTGGAAGGCTGAGGCGGAAGGATCGCCAGAGCCCAGCAGGTCGAGGTTGCGGTGGCCGGAAGCGGCCACTGCACTCCAGTCTGGGCGACAGAGTGAGACTCCAACTCAAAAAAAAAAAGAAATATAATTTTGATTCATTTACAACTATCCCTTTCCAGCCCTGGGTCATAGAAAACATTAGAATACAGTTTTAACTGTTTGCCTACTGTAAGCCACAGGATGTGGTTCTGAGATCACTGTAGCTCTGACCAGCAACACAGTCACTTTGCTATTCAATATCCTTTGGACTCATTTGGGAAGACTGAAGGTAGATAGATGCCATAAAATGAAAATGTACG
>CAUYQG010070327.1:0-18428 GCA_963574415.1 Tarsius wallacei | reverse complement strand
CAAAAAATCAGCTGGGCGTGGTAGCGCGTGCCTGTAGTTCCAGCTACTTGGAAGGCTGAGGCGGAAGGATCACCGGAGCCCAGCAGATCGAGGCTGCGGTGACCGGGAGCGACCACTGCACTCCAGTCAGAGTGACAGAGTGAGACTCCAACTCAAATAAAAAAATGACAGAGCTGTACTGTGATAGTGTTCACCACAGCTTTTTCCAGAATAAATACAACCCAAAAGCAGCGGTAAATGTTTTATCTGAAGCAATTCAGCATTGAGGGGTAATAACATTGCTGTCATTTCCCTCCAAAGAGGCCATAATTGCACTGCATCTCCTATGCAATTAAAGTTTTCACACCACTTGCAAGGGTTTTGTACATACAAACTAAATAATTAAAGCCATTATCTTCTGACTCTCTTACCAGGAAATCCTAGGAGAAAAATTCTCTCCTTTTATCCTCGTATGATACCAGAGTTCACAACCAATAAAATGGCTTGTTTTGTCAACCTAATAATGAAAGCCAGAGTATCTCTGTCATTCATTCCTGGGATTTGCCATTTTTTAAAATTTAAAAGCCAAGACATAAAAACTAAAAGGGGTCATGTAGGCAACTAAAAAGCACAGAAATCTGTGAGTAGTTAAATAAGCATGGTGACTAAAATTACTGAGAGCAAATATTTTGGTAAAAATCAAGAAATGTTCATTGAAGATTTTCTTAAATTGGGGAATTTAAGATTTTGTAAATACCTTAAGTTACACAAAGTAAAGGAATGCTGATGCATCTCTACCCTGTGATGGAGACAATGAAGGATATGGAAGATGATCTGGTCTTAACCATTGAGTATACCAAGTCTCCTGATGGTCAGATTTGACCAAAAGGATAAGACAGGAAGTCAAGACTCTATGGAGTTGAAACTTAGGACCAAAAACACAAATCAGCAAACTGTCTTCAAGGAGTTAATCATCAATCTACATCACTTAATATAAAAGTGGGCAAACCCAGTCTTGATCAGGAGAAACATTCAAGTCCGATGGAGAGAAATCGTGTGTTTGTGTATGAGCATTAAGGTGTTTGCAGATTGTTGTCAAGTCCTAATGAGGAACCACAACGTGGATCTGGTAAATGTATTTATTTTGAGCTGATCTCCAGTCAGTAGATGTTGTCCAGTCCATATGTCCAAGGGATGGAAATTACAAGTGGCTGTAACAGGGTTCTTTCGGAGTTTTGGCAAGATCTTGGTTATTGAAGTCAAACTGACCTGGGATATAGGGTACCCCTTTTCTCACCTTATTTGTATGTGACTTTTAATGAACTTTATTCTCCAAACTCTGATTTGATCACTATAAATGACCTGATAGATTATTATATCGTATAATTTAAGTATTACATTACTATATGAGAATCCTTTAGCACGGTGTTTGAAGCATTGTAAGTGTTCAATAATTTTTTATCTTTCTGCTTCTCTAAATCCCAGCAAATTGAAGCAGATGAAAAATAATATTTGTTCAGCCATTTTTACAAAAAGGAAATTTAGGAACCTATGACTGTCTGAAGTTCTCTGTAAATGTGTACTATAATAGACTTCTAATCTTTGACAACCGGACACATTTTATACTTGATCCACATCTAAAGGTTTAAAACACCAAACACATTGCCTTCCCGGGCCAGAATTAGACTAGAAGCTGAGAATGAGACTACTGGGGAAAATGGAATGTCTTAGAATATCAAGGATCTTTGGATTATTAGTCTCTTTACATAAAAAGTTGAACACATAAAAACAAAATAACATTTAAGGATAACCAACTGAGAAAAGAAACATATTTTCTTGTTTTATTCTTCTTACTTGGTAAAAAAACACAACAAAGAAAGTTAGGACCAGGCACAGTGACTCAAACCTGTAATCTCAGCACTTTGGGAGGCCAAGGCAAGAGGACTGCATGAGTCCAAGGATTTGAGACCAACCTGGGCAACTTGGTGAGAACTTGACCATAAATTTAAAAAAAAGTTGGACAAAAATGTGAGTAAATTATAATATTTCACTTAAAAGAAGATACCCTTGAATGATATTTCAAGCAAATGTATACTGAGATGCTTCTTGAAATAGCACTGTACGTTTGGGGAGAAAAATATTCGGCACCAAAAAGTGAAAGATATCTTGTCAAGTAATGGAACGGTGACCCTGCAAATTGTAACTGAGGTCAACATTATTGGCACTGGGACAAGTTCAACATTTCAGAAGACTGCTCATTTTAGATTGTTTCTGGATTTATCATCTTCATAAAAGTTCCACTGAGAAGAGTCTCTTTATTTCCATTAATCCAGGTTCCAGATACATGGAACAGGGAAATATGTCTAAACAAATGCAATTTTCTGAGTGAGATACGTATGGTTGTTTTACAAATAGCGCTGCCGCCCTAGGAAAGCGAAGGTGTCTACCAGAATCTCAACAGTAAAATGTACCACTGAAGGTGCCTAACTCTCATTTTCAGTACTCGCTCGCCTTACAGTATCATTTTCTCCCCTTTATAGTCAAAATTATTAATTTCTGGTAGAGAAATAGATTCAGGTCTTATCTAATGTTAAGGATTATAAGCAATGAATAAGAAAGAATTGGAAAAAAACACAAGAGACATTTTATACTTCACCAGTGTAAAAGGAACATTAGAAGTGTATTAAAAATACTATGTATATATGCAAATTGCTCTATATTCATTTAAATAATGCATAAATTACATAGTTGGAAAAACAAGTAGATGATAGATACCTAGAAATATCAAGAGAACCCAGAGTCTCAAAATAACAGACACACCTTCATGCAGTAGAATAGAGCAATTTTAATAACCTGAAATTTCTGTACATAAATGGCAACATTGATTTATATGAAACCAAAGTGAAAATTCAGTTTATTCACTGCTCATTAAAAGTGAAATGTTTCTGTTACAATAGCAATAGGAACAACTGATAAATCCTTTATTAGATTTGAAAGTGCAGCTGCAATATATTATTATGCTTGGCTTTATTTTGCTTCACAGTTATTGCATTTTTTTATACATTGAAGGTTTATGGCAACCACGCCTTGAGCAAGTCTATCAGTGCCATTTGTCCAAGAACATGTGTTCTTTTCATGTATCTGTGTCATATTTTGCCAATTCTCACAAAAGTTCAATATTTTTCATTACCATTATGTCTGTCATGGTGATTTGTGATCAGTGATTTTGAAGGTACTATTGTAATTGTCTTGGGGTGCCATGAACCGTGCCCACATAAGATGGTGAATTTAATCAGTAAATGTTGTGTATATGCATTCTGACTGCTCCACTGACCAGACATTCTGTTATCTTTTCCTCCCCTCAGGCCTCCTTAGAACCTGAGACACAACAATATTGAAATCAGGCAAATTAATAACTCTACAATGAACTCTAAATGTTCAAGTGAAAAACAGAGTCACAAGTCTCTCACTTTAAAGTAAAAGCTAAGAATGATAAAGCTTAGTGAGAAATGAATGTCAAAAGTTGTAACAGGCCAAAGGCTAGATCTCTTGCAACAAACAAGCAAGTTGTGAATGCAAATAAAACTTTATTGAGTGAAATTAAAAGTGCTGTTCCAGTAAACATACAAATAACAAGAAAGCAAAACAGCCTTATTGCTGATATGGAGAAAGTTTGGGGGATCTGGATAGACGATCAAACCAGTCACAGCATTCCCTTAAGACAAAGCCTAACTGGCCTTGCTCTGGAACAAGGCCCTAACTCCTCAATTCTCTGAAGGCTGAGAGAAATGAGGAAACTGCTGAAGAAAAGTCTGAAGCTGACTGATGTTGGCTTACAAGATTTAAGAAAGGAACACAAGAGGACATATCATAAAAGTACAAGGTGAAGGAACAATTGTTGATATAGAAGCTGCAGCAAGTTATCAAGAAGTTCTAGCTATGATAATGAATGAAGGTGGCTGCAATAAATAACAGGTTTTCAACATGGACAAAACAGGCTTCTGCTGGAAGAAGATGCCATCTAAGACTTTCATAGCAAAGGAGGAAAAGTCAATGCCTGGTTTTAAAGCTTCGAAGGATAAGCAGGCTGACTCTCTCGTGAAGTGTTAATGCAGCTGGTGACTTTAAATTGAAGCCAACGCACAATGCTCATCATTCAATTAATGATGGGTATATACAAAAAGGCAAGTATTGTTTTCATGTCTGCTAATACAAAGACCATTCTGCAGCCCATGGGCCAAGGAATAACTTTGACTTTCAGGTTTCATTATCCACCATCACACTGAAGCAAGACCCTCCACCAGCAAAACAATGAAAACTCAAAGAAGGCTCAAATGACTGTTAGCATTCTTAAGCAATAAAGTGTCTTTTAATTAAAGTTTGTATGTTGAACTCTTAAACATAACACTATGACACACCTAATAGACTACAGTGGTGCAAACATAACCTTTATAGTCACTGGGAAATCAAAAGAATGTGTTACTCACTTTATTGCGATATTCATTTTTTAGGATGGTTTAGAACTGAATGCACAATATCTCTAAGGTATGCCTGTAGTCATTTACATATCTTTCATCCCACTTCAATTTACAGAGCTGCATATTGTCAAGTTTTAAGCGTAACATGCAGCTTTAACAACCCACAGGGATCATAATGAGATCTGTTTTGAAATGACAGCTACAGCGTCTTTAATACTATAAAAATGCTAGTATCTTAAGATTAGAGAGAATTGATTTAATCAGGAAATAATTAAATTTCAAGGAAATGGTTATATTAATCACTGAAATTGGAAAATATTTAAAATCAGGTTCCAGATACATGGAACAGGGGAATATTTTAAATTTAAAATAAATGAATAAAATTAAATCAAATAAGACGTTACATTTGCTGGTGCCCAAATCTATGTTTAAAAGACAAAATGAGGCAAATAAGAAGAAATTGGCAAGCCTGTCTCATTGGCTATCAATAGTTAATTAAAAATTAAGCTCAATTAGTCTAAGCCATGTGGAAAACCGAAAGGAATGTAATACGGACACACAGAAACTTTGTTATCACTATGAAAACGGTAGCTTAATTAAAATGTGATTCATCTGTCAAAGTTTGTCTAATAATATTTTTCAAATATCATAAGCCTTCCTACTCTAGAATAGATGTGGCTCATTCAAATTGACTCTCAAGTGGATTCTACATCCCCACTTCCTTCCAAAATTAGAGATATATCTAGAAGAAGAAGGAGAAGGAGAAGAAGGAAGAGTAAGAGAAGGATAGGAGGAAGAAGAGGAGAAAGAAAGAGGAGGGGGAGGGGAGGAAAGCTGAAAAACAAGAAGGAATAATAAAAAAAGGATACGACAAGGGAAAAAGAAGAGAGAGATAAGATGAATAAAGGAGTTTAGATCATAATTTTGAAAGACACAAGCCCAGATGCCATAGTTCCAAATGTTGAAATCTAAAAAAAACACCAAAGCCCTAAAAATCAAAATCCCCAAAGTCTAAATCTCTAAAGTCTTAAATCCTAATGTCTACAATCTGGAAAATCGCAATCACAGAATAATGGCATCATATCAGGTGGAACAATTACCCTGTAATTGTCTTTACTGGGAAATTGACAAGGGGTGGATTTGTGGACTAAATTTTAGGTGTCAACTCAACTGGCTTAAGGAATCCCTAGAAACCCGGTAAAGCAGGGTGAGTTGATGGCTGAGTGAATCTGAGAAGACTAGGTTGGGGGGAAGTTCTACCCTCAATGTTGGTGGGCACCATCCAATCAACTGAGGGTCCTGAAGGGACAAATTGGAAGGTAAATTGGTCTGTCTTTGAGAACTGGGGCAGACATTTCTGCTGCCTTGGTCGTCAGACTTCCAGGCTTGCTGGACTTTGGACTCCAGGACTTACCCTAGTGGGCCCCTGAGGTTCTTAGAGACTTCCAGCCTTGGACTGTGAAATACATCATCAGGTTCCCTGATTATCAAGGTAAAACACTGAAACCTTCATCATAAATGCAGAAGGTTTTTATATATCTGCATTTGTGAAAGATATAAATTTTTGGAATTCTCAGCTCTTTGTGCAATTGCATATGCAACTGTGACCCATTGTGGTTTTTGGTCAGTCTTGTCAAAAGACTTAGGCTATCATGCTATTTCAGATAACTGCAGTCATAAAGCTGGATGAACACAATTACCAACCATAGTGATATTGCTATGACTAAAACGCAAGAGACATGCCAGCATGCCAACATCCAAATCACGAGTCCTTTATTCACGTGCAGTCAAGAGAGGCTATTGCCAGGGGGCTCTTGGTACTTAAGTAGAACTTTCAAGAAGCTTTTATACGTAAAATCTGCAAGTGGGCTACATAGCAGGGGGGTGAGCAAGGGGGTGAGGGAAGGAGGAACTAAAAACAAAATATAGGAACAAATTATAAGGATGTGGTAGGGGAATTCTGCAAGGAATAATTTCTTAACAATTTCTTGGCGCAGTATCTTATTTCAGTTAACAAAGCATACAATTACATGGAATTTGTAGCTAGGGAGTTTTGTGAACAGTCAGCAAGAATGGTCAGCATGATCAATTCAGGGGAACAAAGCTGGGGGTCTGTGGTCACAGGAACATTACAGCAATCACATGTATACATTGGGAGGTTATTTTTAGATCAAGCAGGCAGCTAAGATGGAAAATTTAAACAAAACAGAGTTACTCTTGTAAAGCAGGCTAGCGCAATTATTTCATTAACTATTTTATCTTTATCAATTATTTTATGATCATTTCAATATATGTTTATACACTTCCCTTTTTGACCTACTTATTCACAAATATGGTTTGTCTGCTCATGACTATTATACATCTTCTACTGTCATTAGTATACGTGAGCAGTTTATGCTTACAAAAACACGTATGTTATCATCACCTGTTTTATTACGTAAAATAGTCTATGATACTCTCTCACATTTTTGTTTCTCAAATCCTCTTTTAAAAGTGTAACCAAAAAATAAATTTAAAAATGCCAACAAATATATTTTAAGCAATTTTCAATCACTTAGAGAAAGAGTAAGGAAAAGGAGAATGGAGAGAAGAAAAGGAAGAGAAATAGTAAGAGCAGAAGGAATAAAAGAAGGAAGGAGAGGAGGGAAGGAGGGAGGGAGGGAGAGAGGGAGAGAGGGAACAAAACGGAAGGATTCAAAGAGTAGGAAGACCTACTGCAGCCTGATGGTGAATCTAAAGCTTCATGAATGGGTATCGGGTTTCTCCATTAATTTAGAACAATTTCTGGATGTCAGTTCCCTCCCTCCACAATATACTCTTTTCCAACACTCTTGCGATTAAACTTTTGTTTTTTAAGCACGGAAACTGTGACACTCTACCATAGTTTCCCAGTGGCGGTGGTGGTGGAGGTGGTGTTCCTCTTCTCCTTCACCTCCTCCTCTTCTTCCTCTTCCTCCTCCTCCTTTTCCTTCTTCTTCTCCTCTCTATTTTCCATATTTACTTCTACTGCAACATAGCTTTAATATGCACCTAGCTAATTAACACAGCTGTCTACCACATAAGAAGACTAAATGTCTATGTGAATGAGTGTGTGTGTGTGTCAAGAGGTTAGGGAGAGAGAGAGGGAGCGAGATAAACATATCTGACACTAAAGGATTACAGCGTTTTTAAAACCAATTTTTAGAATATTTTCAAAATCGAATGTGTATGCTAAATCTGAGATTATTTTTTAAACTGGATTTTCCTCGGTTTTCTTTCAGCTGCAGAGACGGGCAATAACCTAATCATCTTCCACTGCTCAGGAATCAAACCCAAGACAGGCAGGCAGCCATCATCGTTGAGGACTTTTCTGTGTCAAACATTGTGCAGGGCATTGTAGTAAAAAGTTGATAAGGCAGCTCCTGCCCTCAGGGCTGCCTCAGCACACAGATCCAGGAATACATTTCCCTGATGAGTTTATGTTCATGGCAGACCTAGCGCTAGTGCTGCTGTGCACATGCCCGTGTGACTCTATCCACCTGGGGGGACAGCTTCCCACCTCAGGATTGTAATATGATGTGATAAGTGCTGAAATAGAAGTAGAACAAAATTGCTCAGAGGGTGGAAGTGATTCCACAGAGGAGACCATGTTTGATGGAAGTCTTGGAGTATATATTGAACTTAGCCAAGGAGAGAGGAGGGGAAGGTTATGGTAGCAGGAAAAAAACAAAACAACAACAAGAAAAACCTGTCATCCTAAAAGGTTACTGTGGCAGAAAAAAACAGCAGTCACAAAGCAATGAAGGAGCAAACGAGGATGAAAAGTTCCAAAATCCAGATAAAACTCTTTTAGATCTCTCTACACTGAGGCAACAAGCAAAGATCTGAACAGTGGTTGCCCTTTGAGATGAGGCACGTGTCTCCAGTTGGCGCCTATGGTCCACTTCACCCACTTTGCTTGCCTAGCCCAGCCTGCATGCCTCATCTGCAATACCCAGGTGACCCCCTCCTCCCACGAACGTTTGACTTTCTCATCCCCGGTTTGTCATGACAAGTCTACACTCTTTGGTCTGGTATTCTTGCCCTCTCCCTGCATCAATCACCTCTTCCAGCAACAGACATGGAACTGCAGCTCTCACCACTTCCCAACAGAGTCTCCCAAGCACCTTAGATAGAATAAAGTCCCCATACAGGCCTCACACATGTCTTGTTCCTCCTCATCTCCTCGTTCACTTGGGAACGCTGTCAGTTCTCAAATATCGTACATCTATACTTCTTCAAAGACTCACATCAAAAAAATTATTTCTCCCCAAAAGACTGCCAGATTGATCTTTATATCAACTCTGCGTGGTTTAGCTGAATCATTTTACAAAAAAGAATCAGCTTGGGGAGTTGATGAAAATTTTACCGAAGTCGTAGGGCTTTAGACAAAGTTGGGATTTGAATCCGTGATGTCTGATTACCAAAGGCAAACTCTGACACTCATATAACAAACTAGAACACACAGAAGGACACAGCTATGCTTTTAAATGCAGTTTGAACAGCTGTTTTTGCTTGTTTTTGCTTGTATTTATACTGCTCCTTTTTAGAATTCCTTAAAATCCTTAAATCCCCAGGACTGAATCCACCACTGTGTATACCCTGTATTATTTAGATTGAGATTCAGAGTCAATTACCATCGTTTGACCACCTACTTTGTTGTAGGCATCCAGTGAAGTTTGTCCATGTACATTTATCTTACTAGATTTGATTTGGGGACTTTTTTTATTCCCCACTAAATAGAAGGAAAGGAGGGGTGGAATGGACCACATCTTACTAATCTTTGAGTAGCTTAAGGCAATGTTTCCCCCACTGTGTTCAAATAAAGTGCAGAAATATTGTGGAAAAAAAGAAGTGCAACAGGTATCTGGTATAGAACTTTCCAGCTCTTTACCTTCCTACAATGTCTTATGAATTGTCAAGAGGGTAACACGGTTTGCAGCTTTCCCCAAGCTTTTAAGCCCGTAGCCATCTTCCTGTTCTTCTCCAAGGCATGTTTATTCCCTAGAGATCAATTTCTCTGAGTACAGAAGAGATAACATTGTTCAAAAGATTTCCCAGAGTGCTACAGTTGAAGAAGGTTTCTTCTGGATGTCCATCAAATAAGAGTTTCTGTAAAAGCCAATCACATATAATTTAATTGTGTTGTTTTACAATTTCCCTGGCATTTCAGTATTGCCCTTATATTGTGATGTTTTCTCTGTTTACACACTTGTGCTTGCAGTGCTTGTTCTTGGACTCTTAGCTTTCATAGTGTACATCCCCAGATCCTTCGTGTCTTGACAATCTTATTGCCTCTACATCTGTTGATCCATATCAATATGGAACACACAAAACATTTTCTCATATTAGCTTGTGTGTCTTTCAGCTTATACTCAGTTATTCTGTAGACACCAACATCCCCAGAGTCTCAGTGGCTTTTATAACAAAGGCTTGTTTCCTGCTCTAGTCACCTGCTCTATTCAGGTTGTCTGTAGCTCTCTTCCTTGTTACCTTCATTCTGGGATCCAGGCTAAGGAGTATATGGAGTATGTCAGTCTTCAGACAAGAGGAAAGAACAAGGAGAATCTTCACAATGGCTCTTAAAGCTTACACTCTGACATGGCAGGCATCACTTCCACTCACAATTCTTTGAACTAAGCAAGTCGCATAACTAAATACTGCCACAAGGAGGGAACAACGAATAATGTAATATAAAATGGTTCACCCACTATGCTAGGTTTTTCCTTTTCCGTTCAGTCCAGATCTTATAAGCAGGCAGCAAACTAATTTATCAAATCTTTCTGGCTTAGACATTTATCAAGGACCGCTGAGAATGCAATTAATTATTATTGTTTTATTTTTAATCCCATATTCCAATAGACATGCTCAATCTTCATGTTTATTCCCATATTAATTTTCTTTTAACCAAAATTCTAGACAACTTGCTTCTGTCTCTGGAACATGAAAAGTCTATCTCTTCTTCTTCCTTCTAAAAACATTGTGAATTTAGTGAAATAATACCTTTCACATTTAAGTAGTGGTAAATGCCCCTTCTGAATCCATTGCCTGATTGTCAAATGCCATTGATGTTGATTCAAAATACAAGAAAACAAAAAATATTATTGTCTGCATAAAAGTAATTTTAATCATGAATCTTAAAATGAACAGTTCATAGTTTATGCTTGTTTACTGTGCAACACAATAAGAATTATGTGTTCCATAAAAAGTCAGATAAACTGTGTTGTCAGTTTTATTTTATCACAACAGTAAACTCTGTTCATACATTTATATATTGCTTGGGGGCCACGAATCATTTGTCCACAACCTACAATAATAATGATGATGATGACACACAACACATGGTTAATGATGTCTTTCATCTTTACCTTGAATGTACCATGACCCACTGGTGATCATAGACTGCCACCACTTAGTTCAATCGAATAAAATGACATTTAAAAATACATTCAATTAAATAAAGTTACATTTTCTCTACAAATATAAGCTATTTCTTGCATAGTAAATGATGATAGAAAACATCCTCATACACATCCTTATTTTGTGTAATAAGTGAATGTCTTACTTGACCATAACCTCCCCCAAAATGTTATATACCCTGTAGTTCACACACTCAGATATTAGTCTTTAAACTCAAAATGAAGTGGGCTATGCATAATTTGTAAGTAAACATATATAAGGCACTTGTTTATAGATTACTTTCTTATTGTATGAATTAAAGCCAACGTAAGGGTAACAAGACAGCAATGCCATTAGCTTACAGTTTGTTTTCTTGAAAGAGAAAATAATTTGAACTAGTATATCAAAGAATTGAACATGACTACAGTAGACACTGGGAATATGCTGTACATATGCTTATTACCCAAACCGACTAACAGGTGCTCCCCCAAAAAGTTTGAGGGCAATAGGTAATAAGCGATGACATAGACGTAAGAATTTTTAGAACTGAAAAAGCTTCAATATTATCTAAGACCATTATGCTACCAAATTACCGTGACAGCATCTCCTTTCTTTTCCTATGACTGGAACATCCAGGTGATATATAGAATACAATGCAAATTGCACTCCCTGGAGTATAAAATTGGCAATACGGAGTCCAACTCTCTAAACAGGGTTCCCAAACCCCCGGGGCCACAGACCCCTACCGGTCTGTGAGGTGAGCAGCCTGTCTGTATTTACAGCCACTCCCCATCGCTCACATTATCACCTGGGGTCTGCCTCTCCTCCAGTCACATTGCAGCATTCGATTCTCACGGGAGCAAAAACCCTATTGTGAACTGTGCAGTTCCTTATAAGAATCGAATGCACAGTAATCTCACCCACCCCGTTTGTAGAAAATTTGTCTTCAACAAAATCGATCCCTGATGCCAAAAAGATTGGGGACTACTTTTCTTTGGGAACTTAGATCCAGGGAGAAGAAGGCCTCTGCCCTGACAGCTTAATAAGCCTGGCTTTGACGTAGAAAGAGTAAGTCCCATGATGAGTTGACTTTGACAAGTCCTCCATGCCATTTTTCCTGAAATTCTACACTTGTGATCTAGTACCCGTGCTCAAGGATTGGTCCATTTAGAATTCAGCTGCCATTTCCCATTATTTATTTACTCAGTGTTCTTGAAATAAAGAAAAAAACAGGTTTTGGTGGGAAAAAATAAGAGCTCTTCTGGGATTTGGCAGCGGAAACAACAGATAAATCGTGGCTGTGTGATGCATAGCGCAAAAAGTTTAAACAAGAATCTGATGGTATCCAAAGCAAATTAAGCTTATACAACATAGTCTATGGTCAGGCCTACTGCTAACCCCTCTTCCCTACACTGCTTTTTGAAGTTTTATATAGAATCCTATAACCTAAATATTTGGTTTCTTTCTTATAATGCATGAAGTCTGAAGTACGTACTCTGAGCTAAATTTTAGTCTCTTCTAATAATTACTTAGCTATTTTGTTTCATTGTGTAGACAAACTAATGTAGCACCAATCTAACAAAGAATGTGGACATCCAGAATCATGCAAAATGTAATGCAAAATAATACTGGAATTTATGCCATAGAAGAAAACATGATGCAGGGAAAATAGGAGCATATTAGAAAAATAAAATCTTGGCATTAATTTAGTGGATACTATGAGCTAGACACGTCATTAATCTTTCTGGATTTTGTTCTTAATAACAAAAACTTCCAATTTTCAGCTATGCACACAGCACAAAAATAAATAACACTTTTCTCCTCTTCCTTTGAAAAAGATGAGAGTATTTGACTAAATTTTGGTGAAGGAAAGGTAAGGGCCCTCAAAAGAAAGCTAGTGTGTGTTCTTTGCATCTTTTGTGCTATGCTTTTTTTTCCCATCATGCTGGCCAGAACATAAATAAATGTTTTGACTGGAATCAAACAATGTGTCAGAACAGTTAGCTGAAATTGACCTGAATGTCTGAAATATTTGTGGAACCACGCAACAACCCTGGATCTTATACCTTAGAACACTTTTCCATGCGATAAAAATAAATATTCATCTCATTTAAGCTACATAATTCAAAGTTTCTGTTATCTGAAACTAAACATAATCTTAACTGACATTCTTGCCACGTATAAATGCAAACCTGAGGATGAAATAAGAAAAGAAAATACCCATCTAATTGCAAGGTTTGTGGCAGAAAGGGTATTTATGCCAAAGCTATTTATGGTTGCAAAATCTGTATTATTTCCTTGAGGACACACAGCATTCTGGTTAGCATAACGAATGATTAAAAATAGAAGACAGCCCAATGACTAAGAAAAAAGGGGACAAATTAGATTCCTTGAGGTCTGAAGCAATCGTTCAAGTCTTACATATTCAACACAAACAATAGTATCATTTCTGCTAGTCATTAGCTACGGCTAATAAGCAAATAAAGGGAAAAGTTAAGACCGAGTCCTAGGTTTTATCCTTGCTTGGCTAAGTTAGTGGTGGTGGTGCTTTTTGTACAAGCGGTGGCAGACACAAAACAAATCCACTATTCCATGTTCAGCCCTTGAGCCCTCTCTGCTTCCACAGCTCTTTCCTGTGACATCTTCTCTTTTTAACCCAGAAGAACATAATTTCTTGATCTTCTAAAAATCTAAATGTGCATATTAATGAACCACTCACATTACTTTTTCAAATGCCGCCTTGTATCCCAGTGCACTGGTCCAATCCATCTAACTAAGCTGTAACCTTCTAAAACATCTTTTACATCTTTATATCCCACAAAATATAAAGTGACCAAATAAAAGTTTAATATATGCATTGACAAATGAATACAGATGAATCTATGTAAATCGAAGGACGGTTGTATAATGGTCGGACATTGTGAGGGGTTTTTTTTTCAATTTATTGCATACGAATTTATCTACTATATTATGTAGTGCATTTATTCATCTCTTCTTTGCTCATTAAGGCCAATAGCTCTGTAGAAGGATATTTTCGCAAGGCAAGATTCTTGGAGTTCAAAATTAATTAAACTATATCTTTAGTAATGGAGAAGTACAGATATAAGAAAACCACCCATGCCTGAGCACTCTTGAGAAAACCACCCATTCCTGAGCACTCTCGTGTGAAACGTCTGTCAGTTGTGAATATGAAGAGCAGTATTGCTAAATAATTATAACACTTAGAGCTCTACCAGGCATCCTTCCTGAGCATGAAACTGAAGAAAACCTTTGATGTATTCTAAGGAACAATTTTATTTGGAAGTTTTGGTGGAGAACACGATGTATGGCAGCCGATAGGCAAGAAGGAGCAACCAGATCAATGGGTGAGTCAGAGATCATCTCTGTATTACTGACAAGACTTCTGAAGGCTGTTGGTGACACCACAGTCCTTGAGTGGCAGCCGGAGATGTCGGTTAAATAGACAACAAGTAGTAACCGGGAAGAAATATTCATAAATAAATAAAATGGAATATCTTGGGAACATCAGTGTAGCAATCTCCTAGGCAATGTTGCAATCATTACTAGTAAACAAGATGTGGAACTGAAGTCACATCAACTTGTAGATGAAAGGAAATGGATTTTGTTTTATACTTACAAAACATCAAGGCCTGAGCATTTGGTTCACAGTTTTTATGACGTAGTTCAAAATCCACATCTTCCAAAAAAAGCCTTTTCTCATTATTCATCTTGTGTTGGTACTCACTGTCATATTTGCTTAGGGTTCATTTTATTCAACATTAATTTAGCAAATTTTCACTGAACACTTATGAAACTATAATAGCAATCAGAAATAAACATAATCCTCAACCATATGAATCTACCAGTCTACTGGCAATAACAGAAATTAATAGATATTAGTCAAGTATTTGGGCATATTGATACAAAATTTCAAAATTGTGATAAATTTTATAAAACAGTCCTTATGGTATTCATGCCATGGCCATCCTTGGGTCATGTCTCAGAATAATGTTTTTTAAATTCATCAAATAAAATGTATAGTATGACAAATAAAGATATTGAAATACAGCTATAAAAATATTAAAGAACTCCATGATTGATATATGTAATGAATCAAATGTAAGATCTAGTTAAAGTTCAAAGAAAACTACTATAATTTTGAAGAAATAATGAACATAAATAATATTTCAAAATTGTGATAACCATAGTGGATATGAAAATATCTATAATTTCTGTTGGTGACAGAGTCATAGGTATTGCTGAAGCTACTGTGACTTACTGCCTACATGTATACTTGAAGGAAATGCTACATTTTAATTAGACACTAGAGAAAATAAAAATGCATTTTTTCCTTCCAAGTGCATAGACCAAGTGAAGATGCCCTACTATATAAATGGAAGATACAGGCTCCAATTAGAATATCTGATGGGAGAAAAGAGTTTTGCCTGAGTCCAAGCTGCACAGAACGTTTTCTCCCTTCATCACTCTCCTCTTCTTTATTTTTAGTTCACATGAGATAGGCTTTATCTTTCAGCTTTGGGGGCACAGTATTTAACCCAAGATGACCAGAAAATTATCTGAGATGCCTAGGACACACTTAGTTTTTACCACAGAGTAACAGATGTGATGATTAAAATGTTTGCTGCCATTTTGTAATGTAGAGGAAAGAACTGTCTTAAGAACAGAACCAATATTAAGGATAACATAATCAATGGACAGAGAGAAACTTGATCCATAAGAAATAATGCAAGCCAGGCTCGGTGGCTCAGCCTGCAATCCCGTGCTTTGGGAGGCTGAGGTGAGTGCATTGCCTGAGCCCGCGGGTTTGAGACCCGCCTGGGCAACTTGGTGAGAACTCATCTCTACAATAAATCAAAAATTAGCCGAGCGTGGTAGTGCACACCTGTAGTTCCAGCTACTTGGAAGGCTGAGGCGGAAGGATCGCCGGAGCCCAGCAGGTCAAGGCTGCGGGGGCCGGGAGCGGCCACTGCACTCCAGTCTGGGCGATGGAGTGAGACTCCAACTCAAAAAAAAAAGAAATAATGCAGTCTTTGATCAAGTCCCTCCTGATTCCAACTATCACTGGACTTTAGATTACATTAGCCAACAAATTTCTCTTCTTAAAATCCATTTTGATTTGGGCTCTTTGTCACTAGCAACTGATATATTAGTGTACTATGAAGATTTCAGGAGAATTTTCCAGTAGAAGCAGCATTTTGGTTAAAATCAAAAGGATAAATTGGAATCAACTATTGGGGATCAAAGAAGATAGGTTACTTCACAAGCAGAAGAAAAAGCATGTACCCAGGGATCATGGCTGGAGAGAATCTAGCTTATATGAGAGGAAGTAACTGATAAAATGTCAGGACAATTAGATCACAAAGAACAAGGAGAAAGTAGTAAGGTGAGGTCGGAGTGAAATTGACAGAGCTGTGGAGTCACAGGTAAGGGCTTTTGTCATTTCTCTAAGAACAATGACCCTTAGATGCCATGAGAGTGATTGAAGGAAGAGCATGATATCATGAGCATTTGAAATCACATTGTCTGTAGTAGGGAGATCAAATGAGAAGTAGAGGATAACCAGGTAAGAAGCTATTGTAGCTGGGCTCAGTGGCTCCACCTGTAATCCCGCACCTTTGGGAGGCTGAGGTGAGTGGATTGCCTGAGCCCGCGGGTTCGAGACCCACCTGGGCAACTGGCGAGACCTCATCTCTACAATAAATCAAAAATTAGCTGGGCGCCTGTGGTAGCGCGCTCCTGTAGTTCCAGCTACTTGGAAGGCTGAGGCAGAAGGATCACTGGATCCCAGCAGGTCGAGGCTGCAGTGGCCGGGAGCGGCCACTGCGCTCCAGTCTGGACGACAGAGTAAGACTCCAACTCAAAAAAAAAAAAAAGAAAAAGAAAAGAAAAGAAGCTATTGCAAAAGTGAAAAAAAGTGAAAGAATGAGGCAGGAGGGTCAGAGTAAGAGAAGAGATGAGATGACAGAAACAGAGACCAGATTGCTGCGGAACCTAAAACCAAGGAACACGGACAGCCTCTAGAAGCTAGAAAAGGCAAGGAAAGTTATTTTTCCCTAAATCCTTCAGTAGAAACTCAGTTTGTCAACATTTTGACTTTGCCCCTACAAGAACCATTTCAGACTTCTGGCTTTCTGACTTGTGAGACAATAAATTTGTGTTTTAAGCCAAAAACAGGCGTAAGCCACATAATAATAATAAAGAGCAAGTACGGTGGTCTATTATAGAGGGGACGGTAGCTTGGATTAGCATCTCCATTGTATTAGCAGTAGAAATTGAGGAGCTAAAATTGACAAATCTGACCTCTAAATGTCAAACTGCGCCAGGGATTTATTCCGGGCTGCCTTCTCCAGTCCCATTCTTTTTCTGGAGGATTTCATCTCATTACAAATATAGTGTTCACCATCCATGACCTCTTCTTCAAACTCCATATTATAATCATTCTATTTCAGCATCTCACAGGCATGCCAATCTATTTACTATCACCACCATCTCTGATCTTGTCATCACAGCCATGCACACCTTTCCCACCTCAGTAAGTAGCTTCACTCTTTTGTTTTTTCACCTTTAAGTTTTTTGTTTTAAAATTGTGGGGTACAATTCAGGGTGAGGTGTGCAAATATTCACTGTTCAGGTATCCTTGTTGATGAGGTGTGCCCCCCCATTCCCCAGGCAGTTTCCCAATTGCTGCCAATCCCACCTCACTGCCCCCCCCCCCACGCCCTCATAGTTTCCCACTAATGTCAATCCTTTTCTTACAGTATTACAATAGTTGTTCAAGGCCCAATCGCATTTCTATACACCAATAATAAACAAACAGAAATCCAAATAAAAACAATTCCATTCACAATAACCACACAAAAAAATTAACCAGAGATGTGAAAGAACTTTACAATGAAAACTACAAAACACTGCTCAAAGAAAGCAAAGATGACACAAACAAGTGGAAAAATATTCCATGCTCTTGGATTGAAAGAAACAGCATTGTTAAGATGTCCATTCTATCTAAGGCAATCTACAGATTTAACACAATACCCATCAAATGACCAGCAACATTCTTCTCAGACCTAGAAACAACAGTACAGGAATTCATATAGAAACACAAACAACCAAGAATCGCCAAAACAATCCTCAGCAAAAAAAAAACAAAAACAAAGCAGGAGGTATCACACTCCCAGATTTTAAACTTTATTATAAAGCTACAATAATCAAAACAGCCTGGTATTAGCTTCACTCTTTTATCTAGTTTGCTCAAGCCAAATGCCTAAAGATCACATTCCACATTACTCTGACCTCCGCTTCTGTCATCACATCTCTTCAACTCTGACTCTGACACTCCTGCCTCACTCTTTCATTTTAAAAATCAGAAAAATGGCTTTTCTATAGCTTCTTAATGGGTCTGTACTTCTCATTTGATTTGCATTCTACAGACAACGTAGGCGACAAAGTGATCTCAATGTGATCATCTCGGGTTTCTCTCTTTTCCTCATTTCCCACATTTTGTCTGGCTATAGTTTTCTCTATCTTCACAATACA
>CAUYQG010070324.1:0-42499 GCA_963574415.1 Tarsius wallacei | reverse complement strand
AGAAAAAAGCAAAAACAGAAACAAAAAATGGAAATGTAAATTGAACCCTCACACACATTAAACTAAAAAAGGAGAGTAACAACAAAAAAAGAAACTGAAAGATGAACACTCAATCATTCACATACACACATAAAACAAAGAAATGAAAAAGAAAGACTGAAAAAAGACAGAGAAAAAAGGAGAGGCATGCAAATTGAACCCACACATACACATTCATGCATAAAGAAAATAGAAAAAAATTAATTTAAAAAAATCTAGGCTCTAAGTACCCTCTTATGGTAGATTCTCTAATAGTTACTCTCAGCTGGTCACAGATAAGTCTTTCTATTGTCTCCTGAAGAGCTGCCGCCTCATTCACAATCTCCCCAACGCCTGGACCTGGGTAGGAGGAAGGAACAGTGGGGGTAACTGAAGCTTCAGTCCTTCCCTCCCACTCTTCTATAGTCAAGGGAATCCCTCCAGTGGGGAGGTGTGGGACCGTCTCATACCAGGTATTGGTGGGGGTGCCCCAGTCAGGCTTATCCCAGAGTAGCGTCCTCCTGTCAAAGCTGATGTCCATAGTCCACCTGATTTTGTCCCTCTAGGTAGAACCCCAGCAGTGTGAGTTTGACATTCAGAGGATTGCTGGGGAGGTGAGGTTTGTGTCAGCCCTGGACTCACTGCTGATCTCTTTGGGGGTCTTCCTTGTCCTTTTCTGATCACACCCTTTGTCTCACAGCTGAATCTGGGTAGGGAGTGGGGTATCTGAGACACAGCACTTATCCTGACCCTCCAGAGTTTGTGTTTTCAGTATATTCCTTCTGAATCACCATCAGTCCCCTAGTAGTCAACCTGCTGGTTACAGAGATCGGGTCTGTTGCTACAAGAAGGAGCATTTTCCTGCTCAGTTTTCAAAATGGTGGTAGGGTGCCTGTTTCATTTTCTCCTGTGGGGCTCTGCCTCTGGCTCCCTCTTTGTGCTCCCTCTACAGCATTTGCTGCCAATGTCAGGCCAGGCGCTGTGATGGTGAGGCAGAGCCTGGAGCCAGCAGTCACTCCCAGCAGCTTCTTTCCTGGAAGGGTTTTGCTGATTTTAAAAAATTGTGTTTGGTTTCTGTGTTCCGGGAAATGCTGGGGACCAAGCAGTCCAGATGTGGCACAAGTCACTTCACCAGGATAGCCCTGGCCACTTGCTCCCAAGTACCCAGTCGGTTAACCACTCACACATCCACACATCCACAGACACATATGCAAAATTGTCCCTATGCACACTCACAGAGGGACCCGATAGTCTGACTGACTCTGCTGCCATCTTCTAAAATGGAAATTAATCTTGAATTTTTCTCCACTGGCATGTCTAGTAATTAGATCACTTCCAATTATATTTGTTTTAATTTGAAATGACTCAAATAAACAAAGTTTATATATATATATATTATGTATATATATATTTGTGGTAATGGATTGCATAGAGGGTGAGGAAGAAACAGAGAGAGAGCGAGAGCGAGAGCGAGAGAGAGAGAGAGAGAGAGAGAAAAGAGAGAAAAAAAGTGAAGTTTACACTAATGTTTTCTGACTTGACCAAATGGGTGGATGTTGGTGACATTTCCTAAACTGAAGAGAACACAGGGGTGGAAAAACACATTTAAAGTAGAAAATGATAGATCCATTTTGATATGGTATTTTTACAAATTATGTGTTATATAGAAGTTGGATATGAATATATAATTCAAAGAAATGTCTCTTCCTTGAGAAATTAATTGAGTCACCTGCATATGATTGATATTTTAAATAACTAATCTTGTTGAGTGCACCAAGGACAGATTAAAAGAAAGAAGTAAAGTCTCAAAACCAAGCATTCTAGCATTTGGAAATCTAGAATAGGAAAAATAATCTCAACTTCCTGGTAAAAGAGTAAGAGATTGCAATCACCAAAAAAAAAAAAAAAAAAAAAAAAGTGTTTCAAGTATAAGGTGTGTCCAACTTCAAAGAACAAAGAGCAAATGAGTATATGCGATTATGTTACTGAAGTATTCATGAAGAATTGGAGCAATAAAAACAAACAGCGACTTTCATAAGAGAAGTTTCAGGAATGTGATGAGGAAATAAAAGCATATATTGTGCTTAAGAATACAAATGTGAGTAAATAAAAACTTTCTTTGGAAATGTTTTGAAACTATACAGAAAAAATGGGATATAGGACAAGAGGTGTGTCAAGGGAGATGAATCTATATATACCAGCAGAGAACCGGTTAACTGGTTTGTAAGGTGCCATTCTGCTCTGGAGAAAAAGAGACAGTGGTAGATTAGGAGTGAGAAAAAGATTGAGAAATGTAGTTTAGGTGTTTTTTGCATCCATCGTACAAATGGACATACATTTGATAACAGGAGAGTGACATCTCCATTGTAATTCTATCATAATTCATTGCAAACAGAAGATGGGTATAGTTGTGCATTTGGTGATTTAAAAAAACAGTAAGAATGTGAAAGTTTCTGAATTGCTTAGGAAATAAAGGACAAGGTCAGAGGCTAAAGTGATGTACGAGAAGAAGATTGATAAGTGAGAAACATAAAGTCATTACAAAAAGTAAGAGCAGATGCTCAAAAGAAATATAGTAAGATTACTAGGTAGTAGTGAGGGTCCATGGAAATTGGTGATCATGAACATGTAGTGAGACTATTTTTGTATGGTGTGCAATTTCTCCAACAAAATTTTCTGAATATCTGCAAGTATGAAGAAGTTTGATTGGTAATTTCCTTCAAAAGTGGAGAATTCCCACATACAATTTATGAATTTTTGAGGGAACTGGAGGATCTCAATGGTGTCAAATGCTTAATACAGTTAATACTAGTGTAAGTAAGATACAGGTTATGGCTGAAGATTTTTCAGTTAAAATATATACTGAAGGTCATGCAATTTCTGCTAATGATAAAGTTTATAATATAATACAAAATAGAATAACTGAATGAAATGAAGCAGAAGGTCACTAGAGATCTACAGGTCAAAGATCTTAGAGACAAGAGTGCTGGATGACTAATCATACATAAATTGAAGTTCACAAAGAACAGTAAGACTGGTGATGAGTCAGGTACTAAAGCCTTCCAATATATTACTGTAAGTGATAAGAAAGTCTATGGATAACTTCCTCCCAAAAAGTGCAGACAGGGTGGTAAACTGCAGACAGGGTGGTAAAGCTGAATGCCATTGACCTCATGAAAGTCTTTTACAAGCCAAGAAAACAAGTGGTTTGGAGACAACATGAAATTGCAAGAACATTAACCCCGCTCTACAACTCTAATGTATAGGACATGAGGCTAAATAATCAGATTATACTTAAGAGAATAGTCTCCTTTTAATTAAGATAGTGAAAATAGTCTGGAAGAGGATGAAGATTTAGCAGTGTGATCTTGTCACAATCAATAATTTTCTTGTGCGTAGTGTAATAGGTTTGTAAAGAAAGAAAGAAGTGGGAATGAGGAGATGGTAAGAAATATTTAGAAAGGGATATCAGTCTATTATGCAAAATTTAGAAAACTCAGACTTCTGGTGGCATTGAGCAGTATTAATATTTATTAATTCAGTAACTGTTTATGGAGTGACCTCCATGGGCGATTATCAAGGTATGGCGAATAAAATAGATGTCTTAGCTTCAATGGAGCTGACATTCTAATAGGCAATGGCAGAATATAATTATACGTGGTATGTGGTGATAGTGCTGTAGGCAAAAGTAAAGCAAAAT
Organism: Tarsius wallacei; assembly: GCA_963574415.1. Classification (NCBI taxonomy): domain Eukaryota; kingdom Metazoa; phylum Chordata; class Mammalia; order Primates; family Tarsiidae; genus Tarsius; species Tarsius wallacei. The sequence goes on along the minus strand of CAUYQG010070324.1, from coordinate 38,781 downwards.
AAGGAATATGGGATGTTAAAGTCGTGATGGAGTGTTATTTGACATTCAATATCTGAGGAGAAGGTCTCTGTTAAACTGATATTTGAATAGAGTACGGTGGGCATGGGCTTTGTGGTAGGAGATAAGTGGGGAAGTAGTTGGGAGCCTGAACGCTGAGGGCTTAAGAACTGCTATAAAGTCTTTGTTATTTACTGTGAGCGAGTGGAAACCACTGCAGGTTCTTAAGCAGCAGAAGGATTTTATCTGATAGACATTATAGAAGTGGTATTCTTGTTGCTCTGCCAAGAAGGAGAAAAATGTTGCTTTCTGGATATATTTTGAAGGTAGAGTCAAATCACTGCGCTGTATTGAAAGTGATGCAGAAGAAGAATAAAATAATCAATAGTCTAAATATGTGTGTTTCCTGTTAAATCGATAACATGGAATTACTCTATACTAAGATAAAAAAATAAAAAAAAAAAACAGAAAAGTTCAGGTTTGTGGGTTGGAAACAGGAATTTTGTTTTTGGACTTTGAAACTGCCCAGCAGGCTGTCGAGCGGATGGGTATACAGTGAGGATGTAATTTGGAGGACAACAGCATCTGATGGTGTTTATGAGCATGGTGGAGAGTATGTGAAGAGTTTGTGTAGTTAAAGCAAAGGAATTATAAAATAAAACGTATGAGACCATATTTTATAGGTAGGAGAGTAACATAATTCAGCAAAATTTTTGACAAGAAGTGACTTATGATGGAAGAGGGTTAAGAGATGCAAAACGGATCAGGTCTTCCCTTCTTTTCATCTTTCGTTCCTTCAGTTACTTCTCTTTTTCTCCTTATCCTTAACTCACTTATTTTTCCTCCCTCCAGTTTTAACTTCTTTCTACTCCAATTTTATTAAGACATATTTTAAGACATGCTTTAATTGTTGAATGCCTTATTTATCACTAAGATTCCAGATGTTTTTTAAAAAACTGAAAAATTACAAGAAATTACTAGGTTCTGGTAGCCACTCAGTTAATATGGTTTATGTTCAGGGTACTCTTTAAGCATTTATTTAGTATGTGTTAATAAAACCAAAAGACTCAGCCTTTAACAATTATTTATCCAGATTTTTGGCATAGGCATCCAAAATAATTATTGTAGTATTGATCAATGTCATTAATTTTGCTTGTGTCAGGAACTTGGCATTGGAGAGCATTCCTAAGAAGAATAAATTTAAGATGACAAGATTGAATAATTTTTGAATGATCAAAGAGGGATAATAACTTGCATTTATAGAGGAGAATTGTTCTGATTATTTTTAGAGGAGAAAGATAACATTCTGTAATTTACCAAAAATACAAAATGGCTGATTGAGCAAATAATTTTGAATTGCTATTAAAAAAATTTCAAAGCACCATTAAGCTGGGACACACTGTATTTGAAGTAGCAGAAAAACTCATTTCTATACTTTGACATCTCTATCTACAACGCTTTTTTGTATTCTTTTGTTGGAGGCTAATTTAACAGAAATTGAAGCTAATTTTGGAAGAGCTATTCCGATTCACTCATTATTTTTCCAAATTCACTAGGGAACATGTAATAAACCTTAAAAAAATTTACTATCTGAGAGCTAAATACATCTCACATAAAAATAAAGCCATGTAATGGTAATGTAACTCTGGAAAGCTGGGTTTCAGAAATAATAATGTCTCTGAGGAATTAAGAAGCCCCAGGCAATGTTTTGAGAATTAGAATAGCTCAAGGTCATAATGTTGCCTGGCTACTGAAACAAATAATATACTCTTATTCTAAAACGCTCCTTCTTAAAGACATGTGAGCCACGTTTAAGTTTCAGCTCAAATTTTATTTGAAAAAAAGAACATCAGCATGCTCCTCCAGCCACACATGCCAATAATTTATAAAATAAACAATTTCAAAATAGACACATAGCTATTTGATTAGTAATAAATTTAATTTTTTAAAAATCAAGATTTTAAAGTAATCTTATTTTTATAGATCACTCCTTAATTCTTGATTGTATATGCATTCACGCATATATAATATGTATTTAAATATTATTCATACAGTTTACTAAGAAAGAGCTTAAGTGCCTTGAACATTCACACATATACACAAAAACACAATTACCTATTAAATGAGGTAATAGATATGTCAATTGACTTTATTGTGAGTTGCTTCCCAATGTATACATATCCAAACATCATGTTGTATGTCTTATACACACAGAATTTTTATTTGTCAACTATACCTGGATAAAGTTGAAAAAAATAGCCTAAATTTGTAGTTAATGTGAGTTTGGCTGAAGCCCATGTTACACTTTTCTTGTATGCAGCTATTTAAGCATATGTGCATGCTGATAATGGGCACTAGATTTTTAAGTAGAAGGAATTTTTATGTGTCACTTTTATCCTATACTAACTTTTAAAATTTGTGCAAATCATTTTATTCTTGGAGATTTACCTTCTTTTCTTTAGAATAGAATTAAAAATCCTCTTCTACGTATTAAAAAATGACTGGTGTAAGGCCAAATTTGGTATCTGAAATACTGTTGAAAAACATAGGGACATAATTTATAAATGCATCAGTACATTCATTAGTACAAATCTATCTATAAACATATATGTGAACAATATACAGAATACAGGATGTTGATAACTTATTTGAGGGAAACATTTTTAAAGGGATAGGAAAGCGGTGTTTGCCTGGATGATTACAATTGTAAACTAGATAGCCTCACTGGAAGATAGCATTTGAATAATGACTTAAGAACCTAAAAGAGAAAATTACAAGGCATCTCAAGGAATAACATACCATAAAAAGGAGAGTTCAATGCAAAAATGAGAGGTCATAGAGGAAGCCTCAAAAGAAAATGTAAAAAATATTTTGAGGTGAATAAAAATGAAAATAAAACATATAGAAATTTTGGAAATGCAGCTAAAGCAGTCATATTGGAAAATGTATAGCACTGATGATTACCTTAAAAAGAAGAAACTTTCAAATTAGTAATTTAAGCTTCAATTTCAAGAAACTTTAGAAGAAAGAGGAACTTAAACCCAAAGAAAACAATGAAAAAAAATTAGATATGATCAGAAATTAATTAAATAGGAAACCACGCATAGTAGAGACTATAATCAATGAAACAAAAGTTTAGTTTAAGAAGAAAACTACAACTGGTAAATCTCTCACCAGATCAAGACAAAGGTATTAATTAACAATTTCAGATATGAATTAGGAACATAATGATACTCCTACAGATATGAAAAAGATAAAAATTAATAAAACTAAAATTCTTTGCCCATAACTTTGACAAGTTAAATCAATTGAAATTTTTTTTTGATTGACACAAATTATAAAACTTACTCAAGAAGAAATAGATAACCTGAATAGTCATCTATCTAGTAGGGATTTAAATTTGTTGTTCAAAAATCTGGCCAAATAAAACACAAGTTTGAATGGTTTTGTGGTTAATATTTACCAAAGTGATTTTTTAAAGTGCTTAAATATTTTTCTTAATTTTTTGAATGTATTAATTTATTATAGAGCTGTGGGGTAGAAATGAGAATTTACTACATAATTAGGCTTCATGCAGATGAAGTTTGGGCTTCTAGGTGGCCCTCCCTCCACTCAGTACTGAACCAGGTACCCTTTGGACTATCACATGCCCTTCTCCTTGTCTTTCCCCTAACAGTGCCCAGGAACTGCCAATCCCACCTTTGTGCTAACGCAACTAGTGTTCAGGGCCCACTTAGTGAGAACATACGGTGTTCAGTTTCTTGTTTCTATGATCGTTCATTTAGTATAACGGTCTCCAACTGCATTCAAGTTGCTGTGAAGACTATAACTTTGTCCTTTATGGCTGCATAATACTCTGTCATGTATATGTACCACATGTCTTTACTCAGTCCACTTTCAATGGGCAGCACGGTTGGTTCCATGTTTTTGTTATTGTAAATAGTGCAGCAATAATGTACCAATTTTTCAGTCAGTTTCAGAAAACGAAAGAGGAGGGAATACTTCTAAAGTAAATTATGAGTTATAGGTCATCTTAAGACCAACATAGACATCATAAGAAAAATATCTTAAAAACTATGTTTTATGAGTATAGACATAAATATCTCCAACATATTATTAATAATAAATCAGCATATAGAATTATTTAATATATGTATTCTATATGTAAGAATAAATATATACAGATTAAAAAGGAAAAAAGTAAAACTACCTCTATTTACAGATTACTATAACTCTAAAGTTTCTACAATTCCAAGAAAAGTCTATAAAACATTTCAAGAATTAGTAGGTTCAAAACAGTCACAGGATGCATGATCAAAGTACAAAAGTTAATTGCTTTCTTATGTAATAGCAATGAAAAATTTGAATTGAAAAGTAAAAAGAGATATGTATTCTATTTATAAAAATAGATTGTAAGAAACACTGAAAAATAGAAAAAAATTAGGTATAAATCTATCAATATATACACAACTTGTATGCTAATATCTAAAAAGATCTTGAATAAAGTAAATCTGAGAATATCTAAATAAAAGGAGAGACATCTAAATAAAAGGAGCACAAAAGACACAATACTACTGATGCTAATTTTTTCCAGTTGACTGACAGTTTTAATGTGATTTCAATAGAAATCTTAGTAATCTTTTTTGTGGATGCCAACAAGCTGATACTAAAATTTATATCTAAAAAATTTATATTTAACCAAAACAATTTTAAAAAGAAGAGAAAGTTGGAGGGTTCACACTTGAGTATTTGTAAACTTATTCTAAAGGTGCAGTAATAAAAACACTACAATATTGGTAAAAAAATAAAAATAGACACTTATCAGTGAGACAGAACAGAGACTGCAGAGTATACCCACACTAACGTCACCGATTCATTTTTCTTCACAAAATTTAAAGACATTTAAGTGAAAAAAATATGGTCTTTTCAACAAATGATCATGGAGTAATTTAATTGAAAAGAAACCCCAACAAGTAACTCACAACTTAAGCACAAATTAACTTAAAATGGATCCTACACTTAAAATGTAAAATCTGCAAGTATACATTTTCTAAAAGAAATTGTAGATGAAATCTGTGTGCTCTTGAGTTAGAAAAAGTGTTTCTTAGATAAAATGTTAAAGTACAATCTATTTAAGAAAATATAAATTGAAATTTATAGAAGTAAAAAAAAAAAGAGAAAAATACTTAAACACATCTTCACCAAAGAAGAAATTTAGATGGCAAATCAGCACATTTAAAAGACGAACAGCATCATTAGTCATCATGAAAATGCAAAATGTGGCCACAGTATGAAAGCACTACACTGCAACTAGAATGACTAAAATTTAAAACAAATAAATAAATAAGCAAAAGCAAGCAGACAAACAAATAAATACTTGACAATAACAAGTGCTGACATGGATGTCGATCAACTAGAACTCTCATATCTTGCTGTAGAGAAATTAAAATGTCACAGTCATTCTGGGAAACAGTTGGTAATGTTTTATAAAATTAAACATACATTTATTATGTAGTCCTACATCCCATTCTTAAGTATTTCTTCAAGAGAAATAAAAAACAAAAAACAGCAACAACAAAACTTATGCTCATACTAAAATCTGTACAGAATTCTTATAGGAGCATTATTTCCCTCAAACAGAAAGCAACCCTCATGTTCTTTAACTGGTAAACGTGCAAACAAACCATATAGTCATGCAACATCATGAGTACACACTTCAAATTTATTTTGCTAAGTAAGAGAAGCCAGACTCAAAGGTTACAATGAATACTCTTTTATATGACTTAGTGCCATAGGCAAACCTATAGAAAGACAAAACAAACAAACCTCATGGGTTGCCAGGGTTTGGGGGTTAGGGCAGAACTGACTAGAAAGGGATATTAGGGAAATTTGGGGGATTAAGATGTTTTGCATCTTGATTGTGGTGGTGATTACTAGGTGGTATGTGCTTGTCAAAATTCATAGAACAGAGTATACTGTCAATTAGATCTCAAAAACCTATTTTAAAAGTAAAGTCAAAAGCACTATTTAACACATTTAGTTAAAGAAATTTGAATATAATTTTTAAGGGAACTATTTCTTAAGAATAAAAAACACATAAAAATGACTGACAAATTTTACATCATTAAAATTAAAAAATATTTAATAGATGTCATAAAAATATACAGACTATAAATTAAAGGTTATTTTCAACAATCTATGAAAGATGAATACACAGCATGTAATTGAATTTATGAAATATAATATAAAACAAGCAAATAAAAATTAGCAAATCATACCAATAGGCATTTAAAGAAGATGAAACTTGAAAGTTCAATTGCTGTTTGAATGGATACTTCTTATTTTTTTATTTTATTTTTTATTGTAAAGATGTGAGGTACAATTCAGGGTTAGGTATATAAACATTGATTATGCAAATACCCTTGCTGATGAGGTATGCCCCTTCCTCTCCTAGCAGTTTCCCTCAACTGTCAATCCCATGCATAAGCAGACCTTGAACAATTATAATACGGTAAGAAAGCGTTTGGATACTTCTTAAGAGACAAGTTAAAACTGAAATTTATATAAGTTTATGGACCATATGGTAAGAACTTTGGGTGGTTTCTGTAGTCTGAGAACCTTTTTTTTTTCATTAAGAAATTGAAACCTTCAACCTGCAACCACAAAGACATGCAATTTGCCAATAACCTTGAGGATCTTGGAAGCAGATCATTTTCTATTTAAACCTCTGTTTTGACTACAATTCTGACACCATGGTTGCAGCCCAGTGAGACCCTGGGGCAGAGAAACCACCTACATTGTATGCCATGGCTTCTTACCTACAGAGATTGCGATATGATAAATGTGTGTTGACTTAAGCCACTAGTTTGTGGTAATTTGCTAGACAGAAATAGAAAACCTCTGTTCTTAGTTTTTTCAAGTGTGAAATGAAGATAATAATAGTATTTAGCTCAGAGTAAGGTTTAGTTGATCAACTCTTTTATTGAACAGGGCTTGGAATCAGATTGAATTTGATAAATAACTGAACTAGGTCCAGTTAGAGAACTTAGGTAGACACCTTTTGAAAGTACATTCCTCCAAATCAGAGGAGTCTATGACTTCTCTTTTTGGGACACCAGCAAGTGTTATGCACAAAAGTTACTTACCCAGAATCTGTGTATTCTTGTAAAAATAGGTTACCTTTACAAAGGACAACTTAGAATTACAGTGACCACAGTGAGGAAATTTTAAGTTGAGAGGCACATTCGAGGGGGGAAAAAAAGGATCAAAAACTTTTAAAAAACAATGGAATATATTACACTTGGCATGAATAGGTTTCTAAAAGACAATTAATTTTTTCAACTGTCTCTCTAAAAGACTTAAGAAGACAAACGAGAACTCATAAAAGTCTTTTCACAACTGTTAGTAAAAGCATTGGCCATCTGTGTTTTTGTTCTATCCACTAGAAAAACAATTTGAAACCAGATTATTTTTAAAAAACCCAAATTAGTTAGCTTTGAATTACTGTATCTTGCATATAGCTAAAAGTTTAAAATAAAAACTATATCTACTTCTATCTGTATGTTTATGTCTGTCTGTCTATATAATATTTTTCTGCTTCTGGATAGTATTGACAAGGTTAATCTACAAAAGAGTTCTATTTAATTGGCTCAAAGAAAAATAAACACATATAAATCAGGCATTTCTTAAATATTTAAAAAGATAGAAGTTTACCCAATTTTTTTCACATTTACATGATCTGGGTTAATTTTTGGTAAATAAAAGCAAATTAAATTTTGTCAGTTTAATTAAAACAAGCACGTCTTCAGAGTTGTCAGTATTAAATATTGTACAGACACACTTTTTTACTACCTAGGTTTAATAGTAAAATAAGCTCATATTATCTTTAGATTGCAAAATTTATTAGCAAGAAATATTACTTAAGAGTAAAAAACCCTATAATGAGAGAAATAAAATTTTGCCTCCCCTACAGATTTTTATTGCCAAGAGACAAAAGATAGCCAGCACTGCTAATAAATATGCTTTGTGCTACACTGAACAATTGTGCTAGGAGAAGGCAAATGCTTATAGAAATTATGATTCATAGATTTGCCCATCTACAGAATGCTGGTGTGATACTTCTAGATTACTTGCTTACTAAGAGTTAATAATTTTAATTAATACATATAACTAAAATTACTAGTAATAATAAAGGGAAAAGGTCTATATGCAGCTGTTTAACTGCAGTTTCAATTTTCATGGTTTAAGTAATTTATGGTATACCATAGTCGGAAAATATTAAATAAAGAATTCCAGAAAACAATTAATTAGTGTAAATTGTGCATTGTTCTGAGTAGCATGATAAAATCTTATACTATTTTGTTTGTTCTGCCAGGAATGTGTTTCATCTCTTAGTCTAGGTCATCCGTGCTATATATAAAGTCCACATGTTATTCATTTAATAGCCATCTCAGTTGTTAGACTGACAGATTACATGAAGAGTGAGTACAGTACAATAAGATATTTTGAAGAAAAAGGTCATTTTTATATAATGTTTATTAGAGTAGAATGTTATAATTATTCTATTTTATTATTAGTTGTTGTTGTTAAACTCTTACTGTACCTAAGTTATAAATTAAACTTTATCACAGGTATATATATATGGAAAATTATAGTATATGTAGAGCTTGGTACTATCTGCAATTTCTGGCATCCACTGGAGCTCTTAAAACATATACGTTTTTGGTAAGGAAAGATATAAGGTGTGAGGGTGTGAGGATATGGTTTGTCTTGGTAAGAAAAGAAGAGCAATTTTGGTTTTGAAGTAGAATGAGTTGTTGTTCCACAATGAAAGCAAACCAAAAAAAGTATGCAAGAAAGTTGTAGGTTTATAGAAAACAAATCTTGTGAAAGAAAATGTCTGTGTGATCAAGCTAACTAAGACTCAGACTTTCTAAAAAATGAGCATTAATATCAAAAGTACACTGATGCAAAACTAGAATTTGGTCCTCTCTGTTAAAACTAGATTTTCTTGGAGTATTGATCTATTCAGTACCTTTCTGTATTTGCCTTTGAAGTCCTTTAATCACCACTCTTGTTAAATAAATATAGTTTTACAGAGTTTTTTTTAATTATATTTAATCATTTGCTCTAAACCTTTGACAACTTTCCAAAATCAAATTCTAAATTAAGTTATTTTGACCACGAACTAACTTTGAGAATTTCTAAATGGGTCCATGGATTATCTCAACAGAATTTGTTTTCTTTCTCCATAAAAAGGGACATGAAAAGCTCATTAGGTTTATTTGATATGTTTAATTGAATGGAAAACATTGCCAAATGAAAGGTGATGTTGAAACTTCTTTAAGTCATATTGTAAAAGTATGCAATTAATTTGTTTCAAAAAGTTTATAAAATTCCTAGAAATCTGATATTCCTGGCAAAAACTATCAGTTATAATTCTAGTTATTATTTTAAAATATTTTATGTTGCATAACAAAATTTCCTTGTTAATTGCATTACTATGCATTCTCATCAGATCTTTAATCGTAGCCATTTTGTCTTGTCATCCACTGATAGTTAATTGTTTTACTCCAATGCTTTTCTGAAAGCTACTGCAAGCAACTATAAATCTAAAACATTTTTCCTTTGAAGGTATTTCATGGAAAGAACTCTGAAAAGCACAAGTTTCTGACAATATTAAGATCATGCCATTGGTTTGGGTAAGGATTCCCAGAACTCTAATAAATCAACTGATTGTTTTATAAACTACTAAAATACTAACACGATATCATGCAGAACAAGAATCCATTGAATACCAAGGAAATAGATTTCCATGCTAAGTCAGAATGTAAATTGCTAGAACATGTAATTTTGATGAACTCCATAAGACTGATCTAAGTCAAATAATCAATGATAACCTATTTATTAAACAGTGCTAGTCACCTGAATTAGGAAAATTTCTAAAATAATATAAATTTAATATTAATTATTAATTCACAAAGAAACTGAATGCCCATCTGATCCTTTCTGAATCCTTAGCTTAGTCCTATCAAAGAGTAGATGAAATTACTATCAAAGAGTAGATGAAATGATACAAATTATTTTTTTAAAAATTGTCATGTTGACTGTTTTAAAGTTGTAAAAATAATTCAAAACCAATATTTAGTTTGTCATGCCCATAATCCTAAGGATACAATCAAAACTTCAGTTTGTGCATTTCTGCCACCAGTTGAATGATTTAAATACTTACAGATTGATTTTATTCAGTTAATACCTTTGATATGATATAACAATGTTTTTTGATAGCCTATATTCTCTGGTTGAATAGAAACTTTCTTATGCAGAAAAGTTGATGCAAAAAGGTAACTAGAGGTCAGTAAAAAATGTTTTCTTGATAGGGCATTCCTGGAGAAATTTCCAGTGATGGAAGTACATTTTGCTTCATAAGGCATGAAACAGTTAAATAAAGTGTTAAAAACACAATCACATTGCCATTGTTTCTATTATCCCTGATCTTTTGAGAGTGTTGAAAGACAAATGACATTTTTAAACTAAAATTTTCAGTCCATTGAATTAACCTGATTGCCTTGACCAGTGCTATTACTATTGATTGGCCTTGATAGCAGATTCACCCATTCTGAAAAATACATATTAACCCTTTCATCCCTTATAACATAATTAATGAGAGATCCATGTCTCTAATAATATAATCTCATGTATTTCTCAGTCTCAGAAAATCTAATATGCTTACATACTGTAACACTTTAATGTATTATGCCTACATATATTTTCATCAGGTAAATGAAGCCTTCGATTACCCACTGAGTGATGACAATCAGAATTTTCACAATGTGGAGCTTGAAAATTGAGTCTTTTGTAAATGACAAGAGAAAAAACTGCCTTTGAACCCTATTGTATAGGAATATGTCTAGTTTTTCTCACCAGTCACACTGCAGCAAACTTCACGATCCTGAATCTTAGGTTCACATCTCTCAACTCAAGGGGGCCCTTCCAGACTCTTGGGACTGAATGGCCATTGAAGACCTCAAGGCACAACTGATGGAAAAGTTTCTCCTTAGAAGAAGATAACACTGTAGATGTGGACAACTTTCTTAAAATTATTAATTAAAGCTTCTTTCTTCTGTCTTTATTAGAACTTTGTCCTTTTTCCTCTCTGCCCTGTGCTATCTTTTTGTTTGTGTGTGACATTATAATGCTATGGTTGGAATTTCACAATTGATATCTTCTGCAGGAAACAACTCAATTCTGGATACATCATGCTTGATCTTAGAGATATCTGGTTCACTGATTTTCCACGTGTGATTACCTGTTTAAATTACATATCTCATCCTTTCTATAGGGTTAGGCTTTTAGATTCTACATATTTAAATTCCTTGTTTAAGTGTAATAATAGGCAAAATCTATAGTCAGGGTTTAACAGTTTAAATTATGTCAAAAACTGAATAAGAAAACTAACAGAAAAGATAATTAACATAAAAGTCATCTCACAGAAACTGTGTTGTGTCCCCTCCCACAATGATATTTTTTTATCTGTGTAGGATTCAACAGTGAACCATATGAGAAGGCAACTCTGTTCAATAAGTGAGAAACAAATGTCTCAATCAGTGATAAATAAGAGATTAATGTAAATGAGAAATTGTAGTGATACTCCTGTCACTCCATAACCAATTGAGAATGAATATTGGTCAGTACCTCTTAATTTGCACAATAGCATAAAGAATTTTTCAACAGGCATGAATTTCTCTAACTGGGAATCTTTTGGTAGACTGCTTCCTCTATGTCTTGAAGTAAATGTAAATGAGATTATGAATAGAAATTTGTTTCAGATATTAGCTACTAGAGCTAACTCTCTTAGCAAAGACTATAGTTTACCAACAAACTTCTTTAAACTTCCTTGTTAACATAATGCTAAATTATGGGATTGCCTTAGATTGTCTGTTGGCTAAACAGGCTAACACTTCCTTCTACGCTTGAATAAATATATCTAGTATAGTAGAAGCTCAATAGCAAAAAACAAACAAACAAACATCTCCAAACAAGTTACTAGGCTAAAACAAGTAGATTTCTCTCTTGGCACATTCTTTGCTTTACTTGATTTTAATCAGTTCGTTTCATAGAAGCCTTGATTAAAAAGCATATTTCAATCATTTGATATAATCCCTCTGATAGGAGTTTCCCTAGTATACTATATCCTCTCAAGAATTTTAAATTCTTGTGTGCACCATCTGTTGTGTGTCAAATGCTCTCACTCTGGTTACAATAGCAAAAACATAAAAAGAATATTAAAAGTCATTCAACTGCCGGGCTCGGTGGCTCAGCCTGTAATCCCGCGCCTTTGGGAGGTTGAGGTGAGTGGATTGCCTGAGCCTGCGGGTTCGAGACCCACCTGGGCAAGCGAGACCTCATCTCTACAATAAATCAAAAAATTAGCCGGGCGTGGTAGCACGCGCCTGTAATTCCAGTTACTTGGAAGACTGAGGCGGAAGGATCGCCGGAGCCCAGCAGGTCGAGGCTGCGGTGGCCGGGAGCGGCCACTGCACTCCAGTCTGGGTAACAGAGTGAGACTCCCACTCAAAGAAAAAAAAAAAAAAAAAAGTCATTCAACTAACATGAAATCATGACTTGTAAATTCCATTCTGAGACCAAACAACTCAATTTTGATGGTGTCAATGCCCAAGGTTTTGGTCAATTTCTCAAGACTGAAAGGCTAAGCAGAAGGGGAAAGTTATTAAAACAAAACAAACAGGAGGCCATTAAACTAAGGCTGTCCCTGTATTTTGAGTTTCTATGTAACAAATTGCAAGCTGACTTAGTACATAAATAAACTGAAACTTTACATAGAAGTATATTTTTTGTAATAGTAGACAATCACAATTTTAGTTAATCACCAAAAGCAAAGCTGCAGCCAATTCCAGGCAGCCAACTCATCACACCATGCCCCAAAGGTGAATACTTAGTTGCTGTCAATCAGGCAACTTCTCTAATTTTTCTTTTCTTTTCTTTTTTGTTTTTCATTCTATAAAAGCTAGTTGATCATGCTGCTGGACAGAGCTTTCTAAACCTCTTTTTTGGTTATGAGTGTTGTCTGACTCATAAATTGTCCTTTGCTCAAATAAACTTGGTCAAATTTAATTTATCTAAAGTTTATCTTTTAATACCAAGGTATTGGCTTTTCTTTTTGCCAGAGGGAGGAGTTATGTTTTTTAATTTTAAAAAGATTTAAAGAAAATATTCAGCTATTGATGAGTAACCTCAACATCAAAAAAGCAGCCAGGAATGTTCTAAGCTTCCTGTCACAGAGAAGTTGCTATAAATGGTAAATCTTCATCCGAAGAGATGCCAGGGCTTCACAGAATACAAAGGAAAACGGCTAGAGGTTCTTATAGCAGAATGCTCATTACTATGTTCATCATCATATATAGCAATGTCCTTTACATGTATTAGGGCCTTTCCCATTTTAAAAGATGATGTAAATCTCCTGGAATGCAGTACAATTCAATAGAAATGGACGGAAACACTCAAGATTAACTTAATCCAGATGTCTCAGTATACTTGATGAGTAAGTGCGATAATTTAATTTAATTTAGAAATTAAAAAACATAGCTATGTTTATGCACATAAGTTTTGTGAAACAAATTTCTATCTATTTCAGTCAGTTAACTGAAAATTAAAGAATTAAAACATTTTGAACAAATGAGAGTTGAAAGAAGGTAAGGGTAAAGTTTAAGTAAGAAAAGGGCCCACTGCTTGATAACATGGGGTTTGTTAGTAAAAATATTGAACTATTAAGTTTTCCTATGTAAAAATGATTCCTGGTTTCCAAAAAGCCTTAAAATAATGCCAGACAGGAATATGAATAAGAAAATATTGAATGACTTATATGGGCATCCATTTTTAAAAAGTATTCCCTTTAATTCATTGCCAGAATTATCTTTAACAAAATTTCAGAATTACTTAAGATAGATTTAAATAATATAGTAAATATAATAATGTATCTATATATTTTTGTTATTCAAGAGACAGTAAGTAATACCCAACTTAATAGGTAATTGAATTGTTATTTGTAATCTGTTTCAAATTTCTTGTGCAGATGCTTCAGTAATTTTAATGTCTGAAAACTTATTTAATTTAGGATATGCAAAAATTTTCAAAGATAACCTACTCTCTATATTCAGTTAGACATAAAGATAATTTTAAAATTTATACAGTTACTTTCTACCTAAAATATACTTTGCATTTTTCTACCTAAAATAGAATACAAGTTATGTAGTAATTTTTTTAGTTCATAGTAAAATGCTAATTCTATATGTTTTTATATATTAATGACATTAAGTAATATATATAAAAGAGAAAAATTAAAATTAAAGATGAATTTATACCCGAAATACTTGATTATTATACTCTGGAAAATTCTTCCTTTTCTCTGAGGATGCAATTTTCTAGATATCTGTCTTTGATTCAGAATTTGATATAACACTAATGATGTTCTAATGTTGATTGTCTAGAAAAAATATGGAAATGTTGGGATTGGAACAAATAATTCAAGCTATCATATAAGATGATCAATTAAATTAAATTAAATTTTGAAGGACATTAAGCAAGTACAAATTAAGTATGATAAACTGTTGTGAATTTATTACATATTGTGAAAATACTTTCCTGTATTTAATTGTATCCAAAATGTCTTCCCTCATGTTTCAAATTACAATTTGAGAATAACCAATTTTTCAGTAATCTTTGAAGTCATGATTCTTTTGGAAGTCAATAAACAAGTATAACTATCATTGTTTTTTTACTTGCAAAAACATGATACTGATAAAATGGGATTTAAGCTCTTTAAAAAAACTAAAACAGGACTTAAAAGTTATTAATAAAAGATGTATAGGCTTTCTTTTTCTAGTATAGCCACCCTAAGTTAACAGAATTTGCTAATGTACAGTACAAATTTAAGCATGTGCAAATACACAAATGAATAAAACTGAAAAAACAGTATATCAAAGAGATAACAAGAAATAAACCGGCCAATAAATCTAACTGAAATCACAGTAAAATCAAAGATAAAGAAATCAGTATAAAAGTAGACAAAAATTATTTCCTTTAAATGACAGACATCTGACAGTCAGAAGACATTAAAATATCTTCTAAAAAATTGTTTTTCTAGAATTTTACAACCAATGACAATATCTGTCAAGTATGGAGAAAATAATAAAATTGAGATAAACTAAGAAATTTTACTACCAGGCACCCACAGTGAGGGAAATTATAAATAGTGTATTTCAGGTAGCAGGAAATGATTCCAGTAGAAGTTTTGTGTTATAAAAAGTAATGAAGAGCAAAAAACTAAAATAAAAAATGAAGCTAAACAAAGATAAAGAATCACTGTGTGTATATGTATGCATGTGTAAAATAATAAATACTGTTTCTTGATAACTTTCATTTTTTCTTTCTGTTTCCATAAAGATTAGATAGCTAAAGCAGTAAGTCAAAACAGAGCTAAAGATTTTAAATTACATTGTAAAACATATTCTCAGAAGTAGTTTTTTATCTTTCTTTTAGTTTTTTTCCCCCTAATTTTTCTTTGATGAGTATGTTAAGTTTGTATAATAAAAGTTAGAAATGATAAAACTGATTAAGTACAGAGATCATTATCACCATTAAGATGAATTAATTGAGTGGAGTTCTAGAATTTAATGAGTGGCTCTTCTAAAGTGTTGTTTATAGTCATTTTTACAGCTTCAGATTAGTTTAGTGCTGATGCACATCAAAATATGTTGTAAATGAACAAGGTTAAGTAATAAACATGCATGACTTCAAGATTCTTCATTGCTATTCAAGCAACTGGAATACTTAATAAAGTTCATCAGAGGGCTTAATCAAAGAGTCTACTTTTGATAAATGACAGGCATGATTCACTTTAAGAAAACATTATGACAAAACATAAAATTTAATTTGGGAATATACATTATACAATAATTTATTGTATATTTAAGTTTGATTAGTATTTAAGAGACAGCCTTCTGTTAGCAAATTTAAGCAATTTTTACAAATCATTAATGTTTTAAAAAATGTGGGGGCCAGAAGAGTGCATAAATACCGAAGAATGGATTTCTTTGCAACTTGGGTAAGAATTACTGCTTTCTGAAAAGTAAGTACTCTTCTCAATCTTCATACACTGGATTTATATGATTAACTGACATCTCATGATTACATTAGTAATATTAACATCAGCAATACATTCCAAATATCCACCACTGGATGAAATTTGCTATTATACCTTCATGACTATTTATTAGTTATTTGATTGAACATTAAATGCTTGTTTATACATGCAATTTACCTCTAAATTTCATGATATTTGATGAAAATCTTTATTAAAAGAGAAAATACACATTTCTCCTCCATATTACTTTTAACCAACATATTAAACTACTAGTCTGTTGTTCCTTAATACCTTTTGAAATAATTTTTAAAATTTAGTTTTGATTTTGAATAATATTGTAATGGTTTGTTAATAGTATTGTTAGGGAAAAACGTGTGGCAGAAAGCAGAAATGATTTTAAGCTGTCTTGGACAGTATAAATAAAGGCAAAAGACAGGAGAAAATGACATATAAGGAGAGTACAAAATTTACTGAGGAAAAAGTATGAGTTGTGAGTAAATGATAAATAAGATCAGTTAGTTATATACAGAAGACACTATAGCATGACTTATAAGCCAGGTTAATTGTACATATTTTGGTAAGTTAACAGAATAAAATTGAAATGATGTAAGCAGATATAAAATAAAATGACCTGGCAGACTTAAGCCAAACAAGTGAAAGAAGAGAGAGGAAGATTAGTTAGGGACATGCTACAATAATCCAGGCTTGAGGGTTGTTCCTTAGACTAAGCTAAGGAAGTAAATGAAATATTTTGAATAATAATGGTTGTTGTAACAAGAGTAATGGAAGTAAGGAGAGAGCCAAGTGTTACTGCAGGTTTTACAAAACAAACAAACAAACAAACTCAACAGCCATTTCAAATAGAAATAAAATAGGGAAAGTAAACAGATAACTTGATGTTCTTACACTATGTAGAGTAGAAAAATGGGCGTATCACTAATAGATGAGAAGGGCTTAAGAAAGAAGATTTATTATTTCTGTATTCATTCTTTCAACAGTATTTCTTGATTGGCTACCGTGCACAAAGGATCATGTTGTATCATAGGAATGAAAAACTAAAGAAGAACAGACATAGTCACTGCCTTAGTGGAATCTAGCTTTGGTGGGTGAAATAAACATTAATTAAATAGTGCACACAGAGGTATAAAATTACAATTGCAATGACGCTTACAAAGGTTCATAATGCTAGGAAGCATATTATAGGGAAGATCTGACCTTGTCAGGAAGATTGGGAAGGGGTTTCTGAAGAGGTGAATACTGAGTTCACCTGGATAATATTACAGTAGAAAAAGGACAAGGCTATAACCAAATGTAGAGGTATGTCCACAGTTGAACACAGTACTAAAACCTTTTGGTGAAAGTGACCAGGTAGAGCAGTTTTGAGACTGAGGAAAATCCAAAGAAAGCTTGGTGTAAAGCACACACAAAACTATTTCTTAAATACCTCCCCCCAAATCAATCACTGTTCAAATAAAAATTATATTTAAATGAGAATAGGTTAAATGTCGACCCTAATTATTTCCATTAAATATGGTATCCGGAGGACAAATGAACTAGACCATTTTGCACTTTACCTTTACAGTGTTGCTTTATAATGAAATTTTCCAGATATAAATGTGTCAAATTTTTCAAATATATCTAGTTCAGGCTATCAAATTACACACATAATGAGATTATTTCTGTTATAGTTTTTGTTATAATACAATACACTCTCTTCCTGTCAAGCATCTCATATAAATTACTGCAATCTTAATGTTAAATCTTATTTTAACACTTGTGGTTGGACTCCAGCATAGAATTATATTACTTACTTTATTAGCTCATTTACCACCTACTATGCTATATTATTAGGAAATTCTTCGAACATGAGATGTTTGGGATTACTTCTGGTAGCAATTTAAGCACTCCTTTGGTTTACCACTTAAGATCTCTTTCCATAACTGTTACATATCTGTGGTCTTTATTTAAAAATTAAGCTAATTTAATCAACACTGATTAAGGAAACTGTTAGATTATTCAGAGGAGGAACTGATTAATACCAAAGTGATATTATCATGTAATTTGTAAACTCTCTCTTTTGTCAAAAAGAATATATTCAAGTCATCACGTTTCATTGGAATTATCTATATTAACATAGATTTTAAGTAATTTCTATAATTACGTTGAATAATATAAGGCCTTTTATTTGATGAATTTACAATATATGAGGCAATCAACACCTCTATTCTTACTTTATGTTATGGAGAATTTATAATTCTGATATGAATATTATAGTATATCCATAACCAGCAGCATCAGTAGCTGATTCAAATATTTCACATTCACCAAATTTATAAATTTACATGACATACAAATAAATATATGTGTGTATTAAAGATAAGGCACACAAGATAATATATATTTGTCATGTAATATATATTACATGACTAATATATATTTAAACTTTATTAACAAGTTGTTTTTAATGTGAACTTCTTGATGCCTATACAAACTTAGACTTTCTTCTTGAAATATATTTAATAATTTAGCAGATAAATTATAAAACCTATGTCGTTATCATCTCATATTTCAGTGTGTGGGCTGAAAATCAAGACACTTCCATTACTTGGGACAATTTGATATTCTAATGTTTTAAGAGCATTATTATTAAACATAAGGGTATGTATGACTAGTATGAATTAGGTAAATATATTATCAACATTATAATATTTCATATTGGCTCTGAGTGATAGCTTTATGTCTTACTTGACTAATATTTTAACGTCTATTTTTGTGATTATTAAATGATGCAAACTTATTGCAATTTATTTAAAAAATATAGACAAAAGTAAAAATAAAAAGCTCTGTTCATTAAGGTAAAGCATAATTAATTTTTGTATAATATAATTAATATTCTTCTCTATATTGTAATGCATGGTGTAGTCTATGAATGGCCTGCAATTTGTAGGTTTCCAAGCTGAAAGTTTTCTCCTTTGCCATTGTCCGTTTGTTTTTGTCTGCATTCTGTTCATGCTCCCAACCATGTTCACTGAGTCTTCTTTCCCTCTCACCAATGAAACCGTGGATTAAAATCATAACCTTTTAGTCAAAGCATTTTCTGTCCTGTTTTGTCTCATTTATAACTTCGATTCATATCACACTGAAAATTAATTTCCCTCTCCTTTCCTCAACACTGAATAGGATATTATAACCTATTAATTTAACTCATTATTTTCTTCATTTTCTTTCCTTTTATATTTCCTTTAAGCTAGGGAAGGAAAAATATTTTTAAAAAAAAGGAAAGGCTTTTTCCTTAATATATCAAGGAAAATACACAATGAGAGTCATACTACAAATGGAAACTGAAATAAAATATTGAAGTTAACATATCCCAAACATAATTCTTTACATTGATAGCAGTAAACAACAAATAAGAAGATAAACACGCAAAAGACATAAAGACAGGATTCAAAGAGAAAGAGATACATATGACCCTTAAAAACTAAGACTTTAGTGAAATATTACTTTTCATGTATCATATAGGCAAAAGTTTACAAAATTGGTCAACACACACTATAAAAAGTTTAGGGAGCCTAGGGAGAAATGTTCTTATTATGAATTGCTGTAGGGCATTCAGCAATATCTAATAAAAGTATGCATTTGTGTCTTGAGAAATGATCATAAAGGTGATGTTTATTTGTAGAAGTGTACAGTTGACTAAATACAAAACCGAATGTGCAATTATTCATTATGCATGTATAATAGTAAAATTGTTGGCAACAATCCAAACTTCTCTCCACTGAGCACAAATTGAATACATTATAGTACATCATTATAATGAAATAGTATGCAAATATAAATAAGGATGAGGAAGATCTCTGAGATCCAATTATTAGATGATTCCTGGAATATATTTAGGGTGGAAGCACAATGGGAAGAATAAGACTGAGAGCAATTCATTTCTAAGCATCTTTTATATTATTCCTTCTATTTTGATAACTAAATCATGTTAAAGCTTCATATATTCAAAAATATAATAAAACTAAAAGGATTTAAAATTCAGATTTAAGAATCAAATACAAAAGAAGCCTACTGGTTTATCAAATTGATATTACAAAGGTATATATTATGTAGCCTGGACACAATTATTTGAGTGTGCGTTATTATAGAGATATAGTATAATCAAAAATGAATTCCAGAGAAGACTTAAATGTTACTTAGCAGGTTATTTAAATTCCAAAACACTTTATTCATTTGATTAGGAATATTGGGAGATATAACATGTTAAATGCACACAAAATAGTGCAATAAAATTATTTCTAAGTAATTTTAATTTTGAAGTAATTTATGTATTTAGTTTTGGAATCAGACCCTTCTGAATTACTTTTCAATTCGAAGATGTTGACATTTTCATTTTACAGATTATAATGTCAGCTGTCTTAGTGATTCTGAGTTGCTTAAGCAATGCTCCACTTTTTTATTTTTATTTTTTATACTTTTCCTCTCAATCTATGACACCTGTCCTGAAAAATTTGATGGGGCCTATTTTGGATCTTATGAGAAGCTATAAACAAAAGACTTTTAGACAAAAATTAGTATTATACTATTTTCTCTTCAAGTTGTCCCTAATATTTTTGTTTACTGAAATGATAATAATTGGTGGTTTTCCATTTACATTACAATAATGAAAACCACGTCACTCTATTTTGGCAAGGTTATTCTTTAATTGTTCTGACACATATCCATGCATCGCATCACAAGTTAAAGCACTTGCTGGGTTAAATAGGTCTCTTGAATGTCTAGTCAAGATGAAATTTAACACACCTCATTTTTTCTTTCATATTCCCTGAGCTCTGTCAAAAAAATTGCTTTCACCTGAAGGAAATATTTTTTAGCTCACATTTCTTTGAGAAGTCTTGTATGCCAGTGAAATCCCTTATCCTAAAAGATCAGAATTTTTTATATACTATGAACACAATAAAATCGAAGTTGCAATAATATTAACAGCTGTGACCAAATTTTTGTGTAATCAAATAATTACAGCTCTATTAATTTGTTGCCTGACAAGGAATATTTGTTAAAGCACACACAAACAAAAAAATATAAACTGAAGTAAGGTTAAAGAGACATCAAAATGCAAAAAATATACTATTTTGAATTTTTGAAATAAGTAAGTTTTCAATGATTGTTTTAGCAGTCTGTACCACTTCCTATGGTTTGAACATTTAAAAATTTATTGAATGTTATTTGTTAATTAAAAGCTTGAAACAATTCCTTCTCCACATCTTTACAAGTTCCAATCATTACTGTATATTCTCTTTACAAATTTAAATATATTCCAGTTTTTTAGACAATTAAAATTTTCATTAATTTTTGACTTAGATATAGTTATTTTTAGTGTATTGGTTTCATCAGTACTTCAATATTATTACCAAAAAGTATACCTGTTATTCAAATATAGTAATTTCAAATAAAATAAAAATTCAGGAAAGGAATTTTAAATAGGGCCATGATTGTATTTTTTACACTATAAAATGAAATTTTATAGTATATACAATTATTAACACTTAGAAACAACCTCATTTAAGAACTTAGATCACAATATTTAAAATTTGTATAATAAAATGTGTAAAAATAGTTTTCATGAACAATTATTTGTTAGGTTAACATTATATAATGTTCAGTCACAGTTCATCATTAACTCAACTCAAGAGATGTAAGCAAGTTATTGTCAGACTTGTGCAACAGCCAGCTCTGTGGTGTCAGGTATTGTAGGGAATTCAATTATGAGCAAGATAAGACCCAAGACTCAGGTCAACTTCAAGTCATATTCTACAAATATATAAAATAAGATGCAGAGAAAATAACACTCCTGATACCTGAATGTGCCTGGAAAAGTGCCTTCAGCATATTTACTGACAGACGCATAACTAAATATTGTATAAATATGTTAAATGTGCAAATAATTCTTGTTCTAGGTAGGAGTCTACAATCTATAATGGCTGAACCAAACCTGATTTACCATTTGTTTTTGTAAATAAGATTTTATTGGAATGCAGCGATGCTCATTAATTTACAGCTATGGCTTCTTTCAACTAAAACAAGTTAAGTAGAAATAACAGAGACCATATGGCTTGTAAAGCTTACAGTATTGCCTTTCTAACCCTTAAAACAATTTTCCAGCCTAAGGTCTATCAAGGCAACTCAATGTAGATGCATGAAAGACCTCAGGCAAGACTAGTGTAGTGTAAGAACCATCTAATCAATTACAAAATAAGATGAAATAATAAATTATTGTATTTTTAAAGTGATAAGTGTGGGTGTTGTTAGTTATACAATGACAGATAACTGAAATAATTCAATTAGGAAAAAACAAGGCAAAGAATAGATTGTCCTTTGTATTTATGTTGTGTGATTTCCAAAGTCATCAATATAGATACTGTAATGATGTGTTTCTATTTGCAAAGAAAATTACATTAATAATAAACAAGGTATTACAGCAGTGATTGGAATGAGTTACTTTCTCCTGAATATTCTGTGTACTTGTGGCCATACATTCTCCTCTTACTTTTAGAAATAGAAAAATAACTGAAAAATTTTCCTGCTGTTTTTTGCTATTACCAACTTTTAAGTTTCTGCCAATTAAATGATATAATATCTGGGATTTATTTCTAAATAAATGGGATAAGATTGACTAAAAGCTGATAATTGTTGAAGTGGGTGGTGATGCATTGTGGTTTTTAAAACTACTTTCTGTATTTTGTACATGTTTAAAGATTTAATAATAAAAGGCAAAACATCTGTATTAAACTATTATTTCTAATCACAAATCTCATTTTTTTATTTTGTGTTATACACTATAATATTTAATATCTGCTCAAGAGCATATTAAACTTATTCAGGCAATATCATATGAAGTCTGAACACAATAATGACATTTTGGATTAAATTGTGATACTCAAGAATAATAGTTTTAGATCATTTTTCTACTCAATGTTTCTTAAATGAACTTTGAAGAGGAAAAGGGAACACAGTAAACTCTCTACAGGTTAGCAAATTTCTATAAAAGAATTGACATCATGTTCTAAAACTTCTAAACTATACATTCAAAGCTACTGTTTCTCCTATGAAAATTAATTATACTTCAAACATTTTGATAGTTATGTTTTTATAAAAGCATCTTGTATATGCAAATAACCTAGAATTAGGAATTTATCTGTATGTTTTATATAAGCTTGAGAAAATTATGACTATCTTATTCTTTATAAATGTAACCAAGAAACTAGGATAAATCCATTGTTTCAAGGTAACTCCATCAATGCAAATGCCCTATTTATCCCCTCACCCTGTGGAGTGAGCAGAATAACAGAAATATACATCATCTCAAAAAATTTGAGCAAAGTCTTGAGGGTGTGAGAATAAAAACTATTTGAATTTCTGGAGGAAGATAATCCTATGCTTAGGGATAGCCATTGTAGAGGCCATTGGGCGGGAAACCTGCAGAAAATCATTCAAAGTTTGACAGGAGAAGAAAATTTTCTGATAATTATCCCAGAGAACATATTAATTTTTAGGCTGAACAAAGAAAATTCGTTTCAAACACATAGCTTTTGCCAATGGGAAAGTTTTGAAATTGTATGAGTTCAAGCAGACTCTAGAAGCTGTATTCCACCATAACCAATAGTGTAGGTGTTGATAGTATTTCACACCTGGTATATTCCTCTCCTTTTTCTGTATATATCTGGCTTTTCAAATTTGTCTGGAATTTAATGTGCATATTCAAAATGCAAGTATCCAACCTCTCTCCTGCCATAACATGCATTGAGAGGGAAATAGTGCAGCTGGGATTCCTAAGGTTGGGGAAAAATTGCTTCCTTTCCTCTCCGAGCATAAGGAGGCTCACCACCCCACAATATCGACCATCAATGCACAGAGAAGACTCAGTTGATTTTAAATGGTATTTACTATTAGTCTGTATGCATTGTGTCAATTTTTTTGAAATGCATGAACTTGACAAAGCAATGTGTAGCCAGCATTGCTTAAATCTTCAATGGTTGAATAAAATTCATCCTTTTTACCATTATAATTCTTATTCTCAAATAACATTAACTTCTGCCAACACATCTGTAAAATCAGCAAAAATCAGAAAATCACAAATGTAGAGTCTGTTTTATCTTGTTTTCCACGTCTTAGGCATGACTTTTTCATTTTGAGAATAAGTATAATTTTTATAAGCATCTATGGATGCTTAGTGTATTTTGTATTATCATATATTGTAAGGTTTTTCTTTTGTTCATTTAAAAAATAGTTACTTGCTGATGATTTGAAGCATAAGCTGAAAATTTGCTTTTTTAAGTATGTAAGATGTATATTATTTTTTACAAAATAAGTCACTTATTTTTTTATTCATAAGGTGTTACTCAATTTGGGTGCTGAAAAATTATTTGCCTGGATAAAATTCTTCCAATACGTAATCCTTTATTTAATTTTAGGTCATAAAATGACTTTTCTTTATATTGTATGCTCTATTATCTCAGCCAGAATCCAATTCTATTTTTTTTTTCTTTTTTTGATTTGGAGTCTCACTCAGTTGCCTAGGCTGGAGTGCAGTGGCACACTCATGGCCACCCTAGAGTCGATTTGCTGGGCTCCAGCAATCCTTCCACCTCAGCCTTCCAGGTAGCCGGAAATTTAGGTACGCGCTACTGCCCCTGGTTATTTTCTGATTTATTGCAGAGATGAAGTCTCAGGAAGTTGTCTGGAATGGTCTCGAACCCGCGGACTCAGGCAATTCACTCACCTTAACCTCCCAAAGTGCTGGGATTACAGGCTGAGCCACCGAGTCTGGTCAATAGAATTCTTAATATTGGACAGCTTCTACGTGTAGGCTTTGGAGGTGGGTGCTACGATATATACAAGAAAATGTGAGGCAGAAAGAGATCTAGAAGAGCATATATAAACACCAGAAGATAATTGATGTAGGTGAAAAATTTGATGGTAGATAGAATTTAAAATGTAAGTTGCATGTGGTAAAAATACATGTGTGCTAAGAATAATAATAAGTTGACTCCCAAAATCTGACCCTGAGTACCTGTACTGCATAATCTCTGAGAATGGGAATGTGAAGGATTTTACTCTTCAGGTTAATGATTAGTATACATAATATGACACAACTGATTTTAAGACAGAGAGATTATCTTGGGTGTACCTGACATAATCAAGCCAGCCCACTCTCTTCAGAAAGTTTACCTGGGCTGGTTGCGGAGAATTCAGGGTGATGTACTCCAGGTAAATAGAAGAAAGTAAGCATCCCTGTTGTGAACTCTTTACCAGGACCATGTGACAAGGGATAAGAAGCCTCTAGGAGCTGAGAATGACTGTTGGCTGACAATCAGCAAGGAACTGGGACTTCAGTGCTACCACAACAGGGAACTGGGTCCTTTCACAACCATGTGAACTTGGAAGAGGATCCTCAGCTCCAGGTGAGGACCACAACTGACTGGTACCTGGAGTCCCGTCTTGTGAAGCCCTGAACCGAGAATCCAGTCAAGTCATGTCCAGACTTCTGACCAAAGAATTGTGAGATAATGAATGACTTTTTAAAATACTTAATTATTTTTTATTATTAGTGTTTACTTTTTACATGCAAGTTTTATGCAGATGCAAAAATAAAAAATGACTACCCATGTTGAACACTAGAAAAACACATGGAAAGAAGTTTGAAAGTCTTCCTTTAATGGTACCTCAATGTCTACTTTCCTCCACAGAGTTAAGCCCTATTAGTAGATTGAAGTGCACTCATTTTATAAATTTATCTACACACTAATATATCTATCTATCTATATTTTTAAAAGCAAAAGTGGAATCAAACTAAAAGTAATTCTGCGATTTAGCTTTTCATCCTAGTGTCTTCAAGATCTTTCCATGTTGGTATGCAGAAATCTACTCCACTCATTTTAATGGCAGCAACGTATTCCATAGAAAGGAAACATAAATAACTTATTTAAACACGCCTCTTCTCTTACTTCCCCTCTTCTATGTTGATAAAATTTTACTTTGTATAGATTTTTCATTATAAACGTTTTTCAATGAATATCATTATAAAGAGATTTAGGCCATATATAAGAGTATTTTATTGTGATAGAGTTGAAGATGCAAAATTGCTGGTTAAAAGCATGTACTCATTTGAAATGGTAACAGACACTTCCAAATTGCCTTATAATATAATTCACAGGTTTATACTTTCATCAACAACCGGTGCTGTGTTCTCACATACCTTCACCAACAGTGAGGTTAACAATCATTTAAGTTTTGCAAATGTGATGAATGAAAACTGCTATTTTATTTTAATTTGCATTTCTCTCATAGCAGAAAGGTTGAATAACTTTGACTTTTTATTGGTTCTTTAGATTCTTTTTCTTTTTGGACTTGCCTTCCTACTTTTGGGATCAAGTGTTATGTAATGGTGTGCAATTTTTATCTGACTGACCCTATTACTCTTCTTACATATTGTTTCTATGTTTTGTTTCCCAGTTCTTAAATGCCATCCACTGTAGCAACAATGAGAAAATAAAACAAAAGGAAGAGATGAGATTATTAAGCATAATGAATCATTCTTGTTGAAGGGTAGTGGCTTTGTAAAGGGAGATGCATGTTATTTTTAATTCTGTCAAAAAACACATAATGTTAAATTTACCATCTCCAATCTTTAAGTGTATGGTCAAATATTCACATTGTTGTGCAACCAATCCCCAGAACTTTCACCTTGCACAGAGAAAACTCTAATCATTATACAAAAAGTTGCCAATTCTGAATTCTCTGGCAACCACTATTTTACTTTGTACTTCTATAAATTTGACTACTCTAGATACTTAGTATAAATGGAATCATACAGTATTTTTTTTTTGTGATTGTCTTATTTCACTTGGCGTGATTTCTTCAAGTTTTATCCTGTAGCCTGTGTCAGAATATTTTTCTCTTTTAAGGCTGAATAGTGCTCCACTGTATGGATATACCCCATTTTGTTTATCCATTCATCTGTTGAACACGTGCATTGCTTCCATCTTCTTTTAGTTACTGTGAGTAGAACTACTATGAACATAAATATGTGGAGAATGTTTTAAGCCACTGAATTTGTGATATTTTGTGACACAGCATTGGAAAGTGGATAAACTTGGTTTTACTTTATTTAGTGGCTTGATTGTTAGCATAATATTTACACTTATGAATTGAGAAATAGAATAGAAAGTGTGTGAAGCAACAAATGTGTGTGGCAAATTTTGCTTGCCATTTTACCTAAAGAATGGAACTACATTATAACCAAGATAATAAGTGAAGTACTTCTGAGAGTACTTTTAAACAGAGTCCCCAAATCAATTGTAGTCAAAAAGCAGCACACATGCTCTAAAACAGCTTTAATGACTGTAGATATAGAATTACATTTTTTGACTGGCACTAAAAATCTAAACAAAGAAAGACTCTATCGATACTACTATTCATCAGAATAGGAAAAAGAAATGTGATATGAAATTAACAGACCTAAATGATTTATAGAGTCTATATCATATTTGTCTTCTGTTTCAAATAATAGTGTTTTAATTATCATTTGAATGACATGTCCTTTATTTTGGGTTGAATTATTAGTGCTAAGGCACATAATTAATATTTTCACGTGCTATATAAATGCTTCGGTTTAGTTTTCTACCTATACAGTTATGGAACAGGTATAAAACATATATTCAACATCTTTGTATTTTCTCCCTTTCTACCTTTCTCTCTCTCTTTCTTTCTCCTACTTCTTCCTCCTCCTCTTCCTCTTCCTTCTTCTTCCTGCTCCTCCTATCCCTCCCCTTCTTTCTCCTTCTCTGTCTCCTTCTTTTTTTTGTTTGACTGAGTCTTGCTATGTTGCCCAGGCTGGAATGCAATGGTGCAATCATAACTAACGGCAGCCTCAAACTTCTGCGATCAAGTGATTCTCCCACCTCAGCTTCCGGAGTAGCTGAGGTTACAGGCATTTGTCACCGCACCTGGAAAACTGAAAAAAAATTAAATTTTTTTGTAGAGATAGGGTCTTGCTATGTTGTCAAGGCGGGTGTCGAACTCCTTCTTCAAGTGATTATTTCTCCTTGGCCTACCAAAGTTCTGGGACTGCAGGCATGAGATTCCATGCTTGACTAGTGTTTTCATATTAAATAAATTATTAAAAATATTAGTAACTAGCAGATAGCAGACATCCTTGCTGCTGTTCTGCCCCTTATGCCTTTCACAAGTTATCTCCTCTTTAATAAACTTACCTTTCTTAATTTAAAAAATATATTTGTAATGCAATAAATATTAAAATTATAACTTCTTCACATCATAAAAATAGGAACTTTTACCTTTTTAAAAAAATCATTTAAGCCCTACCAAAATAGTCCGTAAAATTTAGCACATGTAAGAACACTTGCACCGGACTTATGGCGATTTGCTGTCACATACCACTCAGCTTCAGGTTCCCTAAACGTTCTATAATCTGATTTCTTCATAAATTTTCCTTCATGAACCACCTTTTTCTTGTCTTTAACCTTACTGCATACAAAGAAAAAAATAATTGCAATTTGTAAAATGGCAACGTGAACACTAAAAATGATTAAGCCTTTCTCTCAGTTTTATTTGTTAACTTGGCTTCATTTTATTTGTCTACCTTGTATTGCCCACAACACCGTGAATACTCAATTTCAACACATAATTGCCTGTTCTATCACATGCTCAAGCCTTCACTTACATATATGCCTTAATGTAAACACCAGGTGTCTCATAGCCTCTGTTGTTTATGCCACGTGAAATTTGGTCCATATATCAAAGACTGAAAGACAAAATGTTCTTTTTGATTCTGAACCAATAGATACATCTTCTCCTTCCTCTAGGATGCCATAATAATCCATATTTTTTCAAAAAATTTAATCCTTTATTCTATAAACATGACAGGGAACTTGAGTAAATATAGGTTGCAGGGAAATAAACCTAAGCATAAAAAATAAATATAAAAATAATGAAAATTAACATGAGAAAAAAATTGCTTATTTGATGCTGATTTCCTTTTGCGTCTGTCATCTTTTCACCACCTGACAAGGAATATAAACACATTTTATATTTAAAAGATACAACATATGTATGTTTATACATATATATTTATATGTATATCTATCTATCTATCTATCTATCTATCTATCTATCTCTATATATAAAGGTATAAGCTATATACACATTTATCTTGAAAATTGATTAAAATTTAGATTTGTTTAAGAGAACAGAATATTACATGTACTATAAGCTACTGAGATTAATCAGCAGGTATTTGCTTCAGGTAGTTGCACCGCCTTCTGAAAAGCCTTTTAAATGTCAATATGAGTTAAACAGACTTTACAGGAATCTGGTTGCTGGGGGGAATTTATGGAGATTTTTGCTATTCTGTTGCTCTAAGAATCTTATCGTGTTTTTTCATCTCTCTGGTGGAAATAAATTGAGAATATTTTATTTAATATGGTGCATTTTCAAAGGTTCAAACATACAAGTGTAGTAAGGCACATTCTATCATATTGAAATCATGGGTGCTTCTAAGTTATTCCAATTTTCATGTCTAACTTTTGTCTGAAAAGTAGTTTTTAAAATTTTGGTTTTAAAAAATTACATAGCTTTCTAAAACTTTGTTATTTATAAAATATTATGGGCTCCCTTCTATACATGATATCCATGTGTTTATTTATTTGACACATTTCCCAAGCACCAGATGTAATATAGAGATTGGCCAAAGCTCTGGTGATGCTGTGGAGAACAGATGAGAAGTCCCTATGGCCATAAGCACAGGCTAGTAGAGAGGTAGCCAACAAACATAGATAATATGAGGGGGACCCAAGAAGCATCAGAATTATCTTTTAGAAGATAGGCCTCTGGCAGCATGCTCAGAATTTGTTCCTCTGGATCAAACAGTTAACCAAAGTTTTTATCTGGAAGTTTTGAGAAGGTTGTGTCACAATTTGTAGAAGAAGAAGTATCCCAAGTCTTGGCAAATATGTGACTGGTTCTTCCATCATGACAAAGCACCTGCCCACATTGCACTGAGTGTTTAGAAGTTTTTGACCCAAAATGACATAATCCTTGAGTCTCACCCTTCCTATTCACCCTATCTCATCCTGAGTGACCTTTTGTTGTTGTTGCTGTTTTCCCAGAAGAAAAACATTCTCAAAGGGAAATATTTT
This sequence comes from Tarsius wallacei, assembly GCA_963574415.1. NCBI lineage: Eukaryota > Metazoa > Chordata > Mammalia > Primates > Tarsiidae > Tarsius > Tarsius wallacei. The sequence goes on along the minus strand of CAUYQG010070324.1, from coordinate 8,406 downwards.
GCCAATGTGGAAGAAATGAAACAAAAAACTGCAGAAGCACTAAAAGGCATCAAAATGGAAGAACACAAAAACTGTTTAGAGCAGTGGAAAAAGTATCTCATAGGTGTCTTGTATCAAATGGAGAGTACTTGGAAGGGGACTGAAGTTTAAACATGTAAGAATAAATACACAATTTTTAATAAATAAGATCTGGATTTCCTTGGGTGCCCCCTGTATAATGTGGGATGTGGTAGATGTACAAAAACAAAACAGAAATCCAAGGAGCTACGAAGTGAGGAGAAGCAATGAAGCGTCTTTTTGGTAAGGTGGTCAGAAGTGATCAAGACAAAGGGATAAATCTGAGCACATAGATGCATTAAGAGTTGTAGTCATTGGAAAAATGTTCTGCAGGGAGGAAGCAGGCTTCATGTGGTCAATGTGCTAACTGAAGGACTAAGGCAAAGCACAAGACAAGGTAAAGTGTACATAGGCAAGCACGTCGGGTCATCTCTGGACATGTGAAAAGGTATTTGATTTTTTCTATAGATACTTTGAAGAATTTGAGCAAAACAGAAGATAATCTCATTAGCTTCCTCACAATATCACTCTGCCTACAATGTGGAGGACTCACAGGGGAGATTTGAAGTGAAAACAGGGAAATCCATGAGGAAGTTTGGCAATGTTTTAGCTAAAATGCTGGAAGCTTAAGCAACACAGATTGTCACAAACAGGATGCATGTTCGAGGAGGCAATGAGCCTTGCTGATGGATTGGGTGCCAGCAATAGAACTTACTAATGACAAATAGATTTTTGCCAAAACAATCAGTTAAATTATTATTTAGGTAGTGGAGAAAGAGAAGAGTCATTTTGGGGTTAGAATGAGACCAAGAGACTTGTTTCAGAAATGCTAAATTTAAGATACTTGTTAGGTATCCCGATGCAGGTGTCAGATAAGTATTTGACATAGAGTGTAGTGATCATGGAAGAAATCACAGTTGGGCATACTACAGAGGGTGCCAAAAAAATGTGTGCACATTTTAAGAAAGGAGAAAAGTTGTTAACATTGTAATACTCAATATTTATTGATAACAAAAGATGAATACAAGTCACGTTTGACTTCTACAATTACAAGAGGTGCTCAAAGTGGTTACCATCAGTGCCCAGACAGTTCTGATTATGGTGAACTACTGTTTGAGGACAGTTGGCCAAAGTGACTACTTGTATCACTGTGCAAGCTGATTCAATTTCTTCCCAAAGTACCACCAATGTAGTCGGTTTTTTTCTGGTACACCACATTCTTTAAGTTATTCCATAGGTAGAAGTCAAGGGGTGTTAAATCAGGAGAACATGAGGAAAAGCTCCTTTTCCTAATTTTTGAAGGAATCAACTGTACCTCTTTGTCCCACCCACTGTTCTGGCAAATTCTGGAAGTAAGCTCTCACATCTCGGTGGAAGTGTGATGGGCCACCCTCTTTTTGGAAGTAAAATCGATCATTCCCCAAAAGTGTGTGAATTGCAAGTAAAATGGATGTGCATAGCATGTCTAGGTACATTAGACCATTATTTGGTGGACTTCTGTGGTGAGAGTGTAAACTGTTCTAACATCATACCAAAAGAAGCAGAACTGTTGCTATGTGAGGCCGCCTGGGTCTCCTCTTGTGCACATCATACACAGTAGTATGCATCTCAAACTTAGCATGAATGTGTGCAACTGTTAGATGTGTTGGATAGTCTGTTGCGTACTCATGCTTCCATTGTTGTACTTTCACAACATTCTCGAATTTCAAATACCACTTCAAAATGGTCTTGTGCTCTTCAAACAACCACCATGCTTCAGCCATTTTCTTTGACTGTCCTACCTGTGATATGGTGTTGCTAACTTTCATTTGATTAATGCCATCTTTTGATCAAAAGTCATACTATGCATTGCTACTGAATTCAATTCAATTTTGAAAAATAATACATAGATGACATCTCTTAAATTGTGCATACTTTTTTTGGCATCCCTAGTATTTGATGTAGTTGGGGATTCCTGACTTGAGGCTAGATGACATCATTTTGAGTGAGGATGGAGTAGAGAAGCAGTTAAATTACTTGAGAATTCTGTGTACACATTTAAGTTAAAAAACACAAAATACACTTTTTTAGGGATTATCATAATTATGTAAAATGTGTATGAAAAAAGTAGGAGAGAAAAGCCAGAGGATATCAACTTCAAAAATTAGGAAAAGGAGGTTTTCCAAAGGAATGGGATAGGAAAACTAAACAATGATTTCTATTATAAATTTTTTACTGGGAAATATTAAGTAATTTTACTCCACAGCATCATACTTCACTGTAATTTGATATGTTCACAAGAAAATGCCACATTCATGGCACAGAGAGAACTGCAATTTGGGACCTCAACTATCTTAAAACCTTAAAACCTATTTGTAAGAGTTTAATTTATATATTTGAATATGTAACCTGATAGCATATGTGATATTTTAGACATCACATTTTAATTCCCATTCAGTAGTGATGTACAAAAAATTTTTTAAATTACTAATATGAAATTATGAAAATTCGTTTTAAAAACATATTTTAAAACGTAATTTTTCTCCATTATCTTGAAGCAATTGGATTTTATTTTTGTCAATATATTTCATCTTAAATTTTCAAATATCATCACTATGGGGTTATGGCTTCAACATATAAATTTTGGGAAAACACAACTGAGTCTATAGCAACAGTCAATAATTTTGTGAATGCAGTAGTTGAAAGCCAACAAGGAGTTGCATGCAGGGTTTGACAAGGCAGAAAGACAACTAGTATTTTAAAATTCACCTACTCATATTTTAAATAAAAGCAATATCTCAAATCTAGTGTGAGATGTGGGTTACTGATGATTTATTGAATGTAATTTTATACTAAATGGGTAAATAATCTTTACATCAAAAAGCATCAGTCAGATATCAATTTATTTTGCTTTTGAGATCTTGTATCTCAAAATTGCAAATTCCTCATAATATGGAATCAATTTAAATGTCTATTCAAGATATTGTTTAAATCTTATTTTTCATATTCTGTTTGATGTATACAGGAAATTGTCCTTTAGAAAACAGTTGTCAAAATCTGTAATTATTATTATTTTTTTAAGCTAAAGAAGTTGAAGAATGTTGTCAATCACTCAGTGTTAATCTGGTGACTGAAAAAACACCTATAAAGTAACAAAATGAGTGCTGCATGCAAATTAAGTCAAGGTCTCACTATGTGAAGAGAAAGATGTACAAATGCTTTGTGTTTCTCAGTAGAAAGAGAGCTTTTAGGTTTTCTGGTAGAAAATATTTACTTTCTAACTCTAGACATGGCCTGATTTCTTGATCTTTGTGTTTCTATTTTCTAAAGTTGTAGTCACTATTTTTTAAATTTATTTTTTGGTTCTACTCTTTGTTGAGAAAAAAATTAAGAAATTAAGAGACTCTGAGTTTGAGATTTGAGATGAGAAAAACTTAAGCAGCCTCAGTTACATATTTTGCTCAGTATAAAGTGATCCCATCTGTTACTTTTGACGTTATATACTCAAACTTAACGATTGGGAGCCTGATCTTCATCTGGAAGCAACTACACACAGCAAGTCTGGAGAGCTGTACTAGATCTGTGACTTACAGCAGGTGCTTGACCTCTAAGTTTCTTTATCCACGAAACAGGGGTAATAATTTAACCTACCATACTGAGTTCTTACAAATATTGAATTATTTGGTATTATAAAACCTCTGTACCCAGTAACAGGCTGGGCCTGGTGGCTCATGCCTGTGATTCCAGCACTTTGGGAGGTCAAAGTGGAAGGATTGCTTGAGCCCAGGAGTTTGAGACCAACCTGGGCAACAAAATGAGACCTCATCTCTACAAAAAAATATAAAAGTTAGCTGTACGGCTGTCTATGCCTGTAGTCTCAGGGACTAAGGAGGGTGAGGAAGGGGGATTACCTAGGCCCAGGAGGTGAAGGCTGCAGTGAGCTGTGATTGTGCCACCACACTTCAATCTGGTTGTGACCGAGCAAGTCATTGTCTCACAGAATAAAAATAAAAAATCTTTTGTACCCAGCAAAAATTGTGGGAAATAAGAGCTAAGGATCACACCGAACTGCATCACAATTAATAATGCTTGGACCACAGTAAAAATCATGTATATCTTAATAATGTCTCAGTCTTCCTCAGTCATGTTTTTACATTCCATATTGAGCTGTCCTGAAATCTCAGAAAAGTAGAGAACTGCTTTCCATTTGGACATATCAAATCTAACAAACACTACTGCAAAATGATCTAAGACTCTTTGATTAAATAATAAAAGACATGAAAACCAATGAAAATAAGAATTTGAAAAACACAGAAATAAAATGAAAGCACCAAGAAAGAATTAGAAATAAAATATAGATACTAGAAATTGAAGTTAAACTAAGGAATTGTAAAAGTAAATAGATAAAATACATAATGCTCTAAGAGAAATATAAGACAACCGAGAGAAATTTTAAAACATGGAGACAAAGACAGTAATAACAAAGAGTTTGAGAAAAAGGGCTGATATTGAAGACAGAAGATCTATAGTGTCAATAACAGGAGTCTTGAAATTTAAAGTCTAGGGGAAAGAACACATCTTAAGAAAATTTTAAGAATACAAGACAAATAAAATAAAACTGTATACTCTAAGAGCACACAATGGGCAAGAGGATATTAAGCCAGAATAGCCAGCATGCACGTATACCCTAGGACAACCACTGACTTTTAAAATAAACAAAAATATAATCCTCTCTTTAGTCATTTAGGGAACTAAGGCACATGCCTTATAAAGGAAGAAAAGGAACTGAATAATGAGCAGACTTTTGGACAGTACTCTTTTAAGCCATGGGAAATTAGAGTAATCAAGAAATACAATGTGAGACAAGAATTTTATATTCAGTAGAAATTGTCCTCGTGCTTAAAAGACACAGAAAAAAACTGTCACTGGCATGCAAGAATTCAGGCAATTTTCAGGAGTCTTTTCCTAAGAAATCTCCTAGAGCGTGAGTTACATACAACCAAAAGACTAAATGACTTCAACAGAAATAACTGATAGTGAGTATTAAATGTATAGTTATTAGTAGAATAAGGTAAAACAAAGGTTGAAAGAGAGAAAGAACAGAGTTAGTTACAGTCCCTGACAATGTTGCTATAGTACCACCATGAGTGAATGGGGTGAGAGTGGGGCTAGAATATACACAAAAATGTAACTGTTTTTAGTAACCATAATTTGTTGTGCTAGCATAAATATTGATCCTAAAACTGATGATTGTTTAATATCTGTTTTAGCCAATGAGTGATTATGACATATTGTAATTGACATATTGTAATTATTTGCTTCCCTGGGTTCATGAGAATTATGGTTCTTGTAGGAAAAAAAGAGACAAAGTGTAATACATTTATATCTATATAATTATGCCAAACAGTTGGTAGTTTTTTATTTGAATTATATGATCTCATATGGCAATTTATCTTTACAAATGTATAGTATATATTTTCTAGTTTTTTCCACTAAAAAGGTCTATAAAGAATACATGATCCAGCAGCAATAATCCTCTCTAGGCCTAAATTGTAGTCTTAAGATTAACAATCTCCACTAAAGAAACCAAGATTGCCGGGCTCGGTGGCTCAGCCTGTAATCCCGCTCCTTGGGAGGCTGAGGTGAGTGGATTGCCTGAGTCCGCGGGTTCGAGACCCGCCTGGGCAGGCGAAACCTCATCTCTACAATAAATCAAAAAAATTAGCCGGGCGTGGTAGCGCAGGCCTGTAATTCCGGCTACTCGGAAGGCTGAGGCGGAAGGATCGCCAGAGCCCAGCAGGCCGAGGCTGCAGTGGCCGGGAGCGGCCACTGCACTCCAGTCTGGGCGACAGAGTGAGACGCCAACTCAAAAAAAAAAAAAGAAATCAAGGTTTCTTGTGGAAGTAGATTTCAGGGCTGAGGTAGGAAATCAGAAAGGAAGACAGTTATCAAATATTACCAGGGTCATGTTGAAAGACTCACAATCTACTTTAAAAATCTCCCACTTAAGGAACCAGAAATTGACTTTCCCTGTAACCCAGCAATCCCCCTACTAGTAATATACCCAGAGGAGCTCAGACCACTCTACAAAAATGATACCTGCACACATATATTTATTGCTGCACTCTTCGCAATAGCAAAAACATGAAACCAACCATGCTCCCCATCAAAACTGGACTGGATAAAAAAAAAATGTGGTACATATACACAATGAAACATTACACAGACATAAAAAGGGACAAACTTACAGACTTCTCAGCAACTTGGATGGATTTAGAGTCTATCATACTCAGTGATCTATCACAGAAACAAAGAACTGAGTACATGTTCTCACTCATAAGCAGACTCTGAACATTTATCATAATACTATAAGAAAGGAATTGGAACAGCCAGAAACTGTCAGGGGAGGGGTGACACATAACATCACTAAGTGTACCTGATCACAAACCAGATGAAATGGGGACCTAAGGGAGGCCCAAACTTTACCTGTACGATGACCACTTGTATACCTAATCCTGAATTATACTCCAAATCTATAAAAATAAATATAAATAAAATAAGAGTCTCCTGCTTGCCAGTGATGGGGCATTTTGAACTTCCAAGGGGTTTAGAATTATCATAGTTTGAAACCCATCACATGTGTTTAAATCTATGGATGCATAATCACATGAAAAAAAAAGAAAAGCAGTAGGTAAACTTTGCAGGCTCATGTTCAATATCTGGACCTTTTTTAAAAAAAAAATTAAAGAGGAAGAACCTACCATGTATCTTGACCATCACATATTAGCTGTACTGCTGGGTGAAGAAAGTAAGAAGAAACATTTCTTTATAAATGCATTCCAACTATATAGTAAGAATAAAAGACAGAATATTAACCTTCTGTAGCCCCCAATGAGTTAATGTGTCTAAACACTGAGCATCAACTATTGCTAGCATGTGCTCTTGATGGAAAGACTCAATTCCACCCCTGTTCTTGCCAAAGGCTTCAAACCCTCAAGCCTATGGATTATGATTAGGCAAGCAAAACAAAAAAACAAAAAAACAGCACCTGGGAAATTCTTCAAAACACGAGTTGCAAAAAAAACATGAATTAAAAGAGGCTTAAATGACATGACTTTTAAAATAAGAAATGTTACCTCATATTGTCCAATGTTGCACATCTGCATAATAAAATCATAAAGAAACGTATGGAGAGTATGTATATAAAACTCAGGGTAATGATTGCATGTACAAAAAAAAAAGGCATGACTAGAATAGGGCGCATGTTTCTTAATTGTCTGGTAAGGTTCTATTTTCTTACCCAATGGGTGAATAAAAGGGTGTTTGCCATGTAATAATTTAGTCTTACTAAATTATATAAATAAATATGTATACAAACACATGTATATATGTGCATACATATGTATAAATACATGTGTGATATAGCTAAAGACAATAAAATAAAGTAATTCTGAAATCATACTTGTTGACTAGATGATAGGTTAAAAAAAGATTCATCAAACATGATTTCAGAGTACAATTATTCTAGCTGTACACGCTAATATTTTTGTCTGAGATAATTATTGCATGTAAAAAACTTATATTTAATTAAATTAAGACAGGACCTATTTTTTAAAAAGATAAAAATAATGTTAAAATAAGTAGATTGCACTTTGTAAACACTGGAAGAAAATAGCAAAATCCTGGTTCTTAAACCTGTTAACACAAAACGACATGATTTTTAAAAGTAAGGACATTTGAGCTGTTATCTTTGGTAGTACATTGAATCATTGTTTGTTTTTTTCATCAGAGTCTCATTTTTTCTCCAGGCTGGAGTGCAGTGGCATGGGTCACAGCTCATTTTAGCCTCGACCTCCTGTATTCAGGCGATCCTTCTACCTTAGCCACCTGAATATCTGGGACTATGGAAGCACCACCACGCCTGGCTAATTGTCTTATTTAATTTTTTTTTCTTGTGTGGAGACAAGGTCTTGTCATATTTCCCAGGCAAGACCTTGAACCGTTGGGCTCAGGCAATCCTCCTGCCTCAACCTCCCAAAATGCTGGCATCACAGGTGTGAGTCACCACACCTGGCTCATTTTTATTAATTTCAGAAAGATAAAAAATAATGTCACTGAATACAAAGGTAAGCTACATATCTCGTCTACCAGAACGCATTTTAAGGATGAGAAAGTTTATTGATTTTTTAATTATGAAGGCTAATACATTGTAGGACCCCTTATTCATGGTTTCGCTTTTCATGGTTTCAGTATCTGTAGTACATATAGGATGATGAGATATTTGAGAGAGAGAGAGAGAGAGAGAGAGAGAGAGAGATCATAGATAGATAGATAGATAGATATAGATAGATACTACATCCCCATAACTTT
>CAUYQG010070319.1:0-10166 GCA_963574415.1 Tarsius wallacei | reverse complement strand
TCCCTGGTTCTCATCAGGGAAGTACATCCACCAGAGGTCATGGTAAGAATGCTAATGACCTGAAGCCCCACTATCACCTCATCATTTTAACGCCTAATGCTGCTGAACTGATAGACAAATAAAGGACTTACTATATGAGTGGGAATGATTGATCCTGGTGATCTATTATAGAGATATTACACAGTAGAAACAAGAAGGAGTCCATCTAGAATTCAGGAGAATGTCAGTAAAGTCACTAAAGGCTTTGACTTTCCGCGGAGATTTATATTATCTTACTAGGCAAGAAATCTGCAGCTACTGAATTATTTCTCAAGGATTAGGGAAAGCTAAAATGTGTGATGGAGGAAAGAAATAATGAATACCAAATAGAACCTTGAGATGAGTTGCAGCAGTGGGGACTATAACTGGTTTCTCTGTGACATACTAAATTTAATATAAGAAACACCTAGATCTGAGTGGCACAAGGAATAGACTGTATTAGACAACTCCTGTGCTCTGCTTCACAGTCTCTCAGTCTACCCTTTTATTCTAGTGATTGCAGTGGCAATCCACTACTTAGAGGTGTTACTTGACAGTGATTTGCCTCAGCTGCACTGTATATATCTTGCTTCTGCCCTGGTGTTTTCTATGAACCAGTGTAGAACACTGGCAGAACCATTCTCACACATACATCAACAAGGAAGTACGGGAGAGTTATTACTATGAGACAATTCTTGGCAAAGAAAGATGGGAGCAGGTAAACACCTTTAGAAAAATCACTCAGATCGGCATTTCTGATAAGTATTTTATATGACTCCTCTGAGGCATCCTAGCCTGACCGAGTCTCACAGAAATGATCAACATGATATGTGTTCAGGGCCCACTTATGAGAGAGAACATGTGGTATTCAGCTGTTTGTTTCTGTGATAGTTCACGTAGTGTGATGGTCTCCCACTCCATCCATGTTGCTGAGAAGTCCATGATTTTGTTCTTTATGACTGTGTAATACTCCACCATGTACACCATATTTTCTTTATCCTGTCCACCTTAGATGGGTAGCAAGGTTGGTTCCATGTTTCTGCTATTGTGAATAATGTGGCAATAAACATGCACGTGTTGATTTTTTTTAGTAGAGTGATTTATGTTCCTCCGAGTATATTTCCAGGAGAGGGATTGCTGGATAGTACGGCATATCAATTTAGTTCTTTTAGGAATTACCACATTGCTTTCCATGGAGATTGAACTTGCTTGCATTCTTACAAACAGTGTAGAAGCGTTCCCTTTTCTCCACACCCGTGCCACCACCTGTTGTTTTCTGACTTACTAATGATAGTCATCTTTACTGGAGTTAGGTGGTATCTTATTGTAGTTTTGATTTCATTTTTCTGATGATTAATGAGGCTGAGCAGTTTCTCATGTGTCTGTAGGCTGCTTGTATGTCATCTTTTGAGAAATGTCTCTTCATGTCCTTTGCCCACTTTTTTACGGGGTTGTTTGCTTTTTTCCTTTCACTTCATTTGAGTTCTTTGTAGATCCTGGATATTAGGCCTTTGACAGATGTATAATTTGCAAATTTTTTTTTCCACCCTGTGGGTTGTCTGTTTTCTCTTTTGATGGTTTCTTTTGCTGCATAAGTGGGATTGGCAGTCACTGGACACTATTTGAGGATGGTGGGGAGTATGTGACAACACAGAGGGTACCTGATTCATTACCGGGGGAGTAAGAACCAGTTAGAAGCCCAAACTTCACCTGCATGTAGCCTACTTATGTAGCTAATCCTCACTTATGCCCCACAACTCTATAATAAATAAATTTTAAAAGTTAAAAATTAAATTCAGTTGTAAATATTTTTTAAAAAAATAAAAGAAGTTGACAGCTAGATGCCAACATCTAGAAGAAAAAAAAATCAGCTTGATAACAAACCCTGAAATTGCCTTTCTCTCCTTTTCTGTCTTATTCTCCCCAGTCTATTCCTAATCCTAGGATTACTTTACAAAATGAACGATTTTCAGGCATGCATTTGACTCAGGTTCTGCTTAATTATGCATTCATTTTATTCTATTTTATTTTATTTTTGACCATAGTGTAAGCTAAGACACAGACCCTTGGGTTTACAGATGACTAGATGACATATTTGGCCATGCTTGGAAACCCTTGAGATCCTTGAGCAATTAATCATCCCTGCTCTCCCCCTTAGTCATGGAGATTGTATTAACTTGTGTTGACTGAAAGCCAACTGGAATGTGGAGCCACCACGAGGAAGAAAGAGTGAAATTTGAACTTTCATTTAGTTAGGCCATGCTAATTTGGAGATTTGTTAGTGAAGCATAATGTAGCCCATTCTGGCTAACAAGGCTTAAATAGCAATTAGTGAAGTGGCGTGACTTGAAGAAGGAATGTGAGAGCATGGATATTTCCTCTCCCCACCCTAACTCCACCTCTAAAAAAGACAGATCTAAATTTTGTTTCTTTAATTTTCCCTTTATTTTGAGTAATTACAAACATGTTGAATGGTACAGAGAATAAAATAATTAAAATCTATGTTGCATCATATAAAAATACAATGGAAGCACTTCTCTTGATCACATTCTCCTATCTCCTTCTTTGAGGTAACTAGTGAAAGTCAAGATGGAGTCAATATAGCCAAAGAACAGCCATTTTGACACTGCCTACTTCTGTCATATTTTTCTAGCAGTTCACTTTACCATCTAAAGGATGGAACTGGTTTCTCAGAGGTAGCTATTGACAATTGTTTTACAATTCCCTCCCCAGCTTGTTTTGTATTAATTAACTTTTCTATTCCAAGTATCTGCCTGCAGCCAACCAAGTTAACCTCATCAACCCTTCATGACACAAACAGATCCCATCACCATGGCTACAGTCAGGTAACTAGCTGACCGATCTGTTGTCTGTCACCTGACATCAGTACCTGTGCTTACCTGCCGCTTCCTGCTGACGTGTAAAAGACCACTACTCAATCACCTGAATGACCCACCCCCATCAAAGGCAAGGTTTAAAAGCATTCAACCGCATTGTTGTTTTAAGCACTGGCCAGGACTCGTGGCTCTTTGTGCTAGGGCTGCCATGTTTTCCTAAGCTTTGACCTCTTCCCCTACCTTGGGGTGGTGAATCTCCTCTCTGTCTTTCTCTCCAATTTACTTTTTAAATAAACTGCATTTTTCTGTCTAACTTCTGTGCAATTCTTTGCATCTTTCACGAGGCACTGCATCACAGACCCCCATTGGTCTGACTTAATATTTTGAAAGCCTTGCTAGAATTCAGACCTAACAACTAGTATCTTCATTTTTTGGTGCTTTTTTGGCTTCAATTAATGTCTTAATATTTGTATTATAGATGAGTGATTCACTAAACCATATTTAATATTGTTTTGCATATATCTATAGTTTATATACATGCTATCAACACTATACTACCTTTTGCAATCTGCGTATTCTTCCCTGGAAACAATGTTTTTTGATATTTACTTAAGTTAATACTAGTAATCTACCTCATTCATTTTCACAGTTTTGTAACATTTTATTACATGAATATGCCACATTTTATTTCTGCATTCTTCCATGGATAGACATTTCGGTTGTTTACAGAATCGAGCCAAGGTCTGAGCTGTAATATTTTCCTTCCCTGCTCCCTAGGGAGAGTAAAGAGCTTTGTGGTTTATGCCCATTAAGGAGGATTAAATTGTTGTTTACCTTTGTGAGAGCTGGTGAACTACTGGGGCAGAGATCTGAGGGAGCAGGAGGCAAGGATAAGAGGCTGGCTTAGTAGAACTGTTAAAAGACTTTCTAAATTAACTGGTGTGTGTAGTTTAAAGATGAATGCACATTTTAGGTGAATCCTTGACCAAATATCAGGGGGAGCTCCCTTCTACTTGTTTTAATAAGGCACCATCTATATTTTTAGAAGTTTTAAAACTCTAAGATCCAGAAACCTGTCAGATATATCTATAACAATGTTTTTATTTTCCATTCAAGATAGCATTAAATGATTATCCAACGTTATTTTCATTGGGTTCCCAGAGCTCTATTGTAAACTCTCTTTCTTTGTTTCAATGATTTGAGCATAAATAGAAATTGCTATCTATCTCCTCCATCTCAGGAAGAAAGAATAGAAATAAGCTAAAAGCTTTTTATTTTATTAAACTTTGTGGACTTGGTTTGGTCAGTACTTCTCAATAGTAAGTGACTGGTCTTTCTCTGTTAAACCCACATTGGCAGGCATGAATTCTACAGCTTTCTTTTTCTTACCCGAGAAACTGATAGGTAAGCTTTATTTGTCTGATAATAAGTAAAGGGAGCAAGCGTGGCGATATAAAGACTGGAGACTGCCTCATGCTTTTCTTCTATCTCTTGGGTATACCCTACATAAATGATTCCCTGGGCATAAAAGGACATAAGGTTTGCTGGAACCAGCCCCACCAGTTTGTCAAGTCCAAAAATTCATAGATGAAGCCATTTGTCCTATGGCAGATGACCAAGAGGATCCCACTTCCTACTCCCATAGTCTGTTCTAAGTCTCCAGGGAACTTAGAAATTGGCTGTCCTTTTTACATACTAGCTAAATGTAAGAGAAACAAAATAATAATAAATTTTGAACAGTAAGGGGAGAGAGGAAGGAGATTGTTGTGTTATCATAGAGGAGATAGAAAGGAATATCAATAGACAATTTTCCCTCAGAATCTGGGAAAGATTCTCAAGTTATATGAGACATTTGACTTACAGGGTTCAGCTCTCTGCTTCTAAAATCACCCGAGAAAGGTAGCAGAACCTCAGATAGGATTAAAAGCTGCTCACTGGGGACTTGACTCCCCTACTTGGCAAAGATCATGGTTCCCAAAATGCCCAAGGAAACAGCAATGTTCCAACTTTACAGTGATATAGGCTTTATCAAATGTGAACTGATGAGAGGTCCTTGTAAATGTTTTGGAAAAAATAAGACCCTGGATCTCTTAACATAATCTTAGAATTAAAACAAAATGAATTGAGTTTCTTGCTGGTTATAAGTGTAGCGATTAGGAATCAATTTAATTAAATTTAAAGAAATAGATATTTCAACTCCTGTCTCTGATAGTTAAGAAGTAAATTTCATACCTGCTATGTTTGAAAAAATAGGTATAGCAAACATGTCAGAAAAAAGCTAAATAGGCACTCTGAAGGTATAACACCAGTAAAACGAATGGGTTTAACTTTACTAGACTATAGCTAATTGATCAGGCTTAGCACAACCTCCAGTGATGGGAATAGTGCCCAAGACATAGATTATATATTTAATAAAAGCCATCAGCACGTCCTGTAATTTCTATTTCCAATATGATCATTATAATAACAATGGCAATAGCTAACATTTATTGATCTCTTTCTGGGTGCCAAGGATGCTTATGTTCACTTTACCTGCATTGCTATCTCATTTAATCCTCAAAGTTGTGTTATGAGGAAGGATATGTTAATATCTCAGTCTTACAGAAGAGAAAATTGAGGCTCTGTGAGGTTAAGAAACTTGCCCATATCTCTAATCTATTCACTCCACTCCATCTCCTTTGCAACCACCTTAATCTCTTACTTCCATTACTGCAATAGCCTCTGCTGAAATGATTGAAAAGACAGAAAGATAGCTCATGCCCTTATATAGCCAAACAGATACAAGCTATTGCATACATGTCTCAAGATAAACAACTAGTTCTCAAGTAAGAGTACTTGGAAGCACCATTTGTCACATATAGTTCATTATAATATCTGTGCTAGTTTATTGGCTTTGTCTAAAGGAAAAAGTTAACTTCTCATATTTTTCTGACAGGAGGTAGTTTTGTAGCAAGACACCCAAGGAAGTTAAGTTTATATCCTCCCACAAAAACTGGGAGATAGGAGTGTTACCTTTTTTGATGATTGCATTTCAAAGAGATGACTCCCAGGTTCTGAGAAATACATTCCTGAGTTGCAAAGCTGGCAAGAGGCTAATTTAATTTTTAAAAAGACTTATATACATTTCAAAGAGACAGAGAAAGAACTTATAATTTTCTAAAGAAAATTTCCAAAGAAAAGAGTATGCTTGTGTGTGGAGGGGGGAGGGAGTTTGTGTTCCTCATTTTCAAGAGGAAGAATTAAGTCTCTTATTTTTTAATTGTATTTTCCTTTATAGTACCTGAAGGCAAACAGAATAATATCTTAGTTGACCCATAAAATTTTCATTGGGCAATCTGACACTGAGCAAAAATGGAATATTTGCCATGTGCCCAGCACTGTATAGGTAAACCAAAGTATTAAAAAAGTCTCTGACAACCACTACGTTCAAGGATTGTGACTTTCACCACCTCACAATTGTTTTACTAATTTTGAGATATAGCTATATGAATTTTGGTGGTTTCCAAAAGCCAAGGCAATAGGTCATATAAAGAAAATAGTGCTTCTATCTTAATTCCATATTAACAATCCTAAATTCAATGTACCTTTTTATGTGTACATTCTGGCCTCTCCTTCCTTAGACTTCTTAAAACTTATGGAAAATCTTGATTATTAAGAATAGAGTTTAATGTTTAGTCCTGATTTAGATATTTGATCTATCTGTGGTAGCCTACTTGTACCTAATGAGAGGGGCCTAAATCCTTCTTGTTTCTATGGAAATTGTTTGTGTTTAAGTTTATATAATCCTTTTCAATTTTCCTGGAATCAAACTGAAATTTAAATATGAGGATCAATTATGGAATTGCTAGAATTATTAGAATTATTTCTTTTCTATGGTAATTATAAAATGAGCAATAAAAGTACCATTATTACAAACTGATTCATTATAATTAAACATATTTTTTATTTGTAAATATGAATGTCAGAGGCAGCTAAGAATCTCTTTCTTGGATAAATATGTTTCTATATATCAATCAGTAACAGGATCTGGAGCCAAGTGAGGACCAGGGTAAGGATCTGAGGGTTATTCTTCTGTCAGATGTATTTGAAGGGGTTAGCCTGTGTGAGAGAGAAGTAAGAATAAGGATGAATAAAAGTGACTGGCCAAAGTCCAAAGTCTGCAAATTCAATTCATGACGAGAGTCTTTTGAGAACTGAGGCAGCAATTCTCAGTGTTGGCTGCACATTAGAATTAATCAACCTTGTGCCTCACTCCAGATTAGTAAATTAGTTTCTCAGGGAGCAGGTCCCCAGCATCGATATCTTCTTTTTCTGTTCTCCCCTCTGTGGATCAAAATAGTCCAGATGAGTTTAATATGGAGCAGAGTTGAGAAACACTCAACTAGGATGAAAAAATGGAAAACTCTTTTTCACATAGAACAAATAAGCAAGAAGAATATAAATACACAATGTCTGAGAATAGATAAGAATTGAAATGTTGGTATTCTAGGACATTCATACATCCTTATATAGCTTGAAGAAGTGCCCAGGACAAAGATAAATAAAGTTGTTGACTGACCATATTCAGGGAATATATGAAAACCCCCTTTCAATCTTAAACCTCAAAGGACATTTGAGAGGACTCTGTGTATAATCATTGCAGAAATTGTACCCTATTGCAACTTTTTCCTATCTTCATCACTTATGTTCTATTGCTTATACACTTTTGTAACAATGACTAACTGTTGCGGGAGCTAATACATTCTACTTAGGACAATAGGAAGGGAATTGATGGCCCAAGGAGTCTAATTATTATCAAGTTTATAAGGGGAAAAAAACTATCAAAAATATATTCAATATGTGCATTGCATTACACTTCCATGAGATTTTGTGAAGATTTCAAGTAGCTAACTTTTGTATTTAAAAATTCTCCAGTCATCAATACCATTAACTGTGATAACCCCAGGTAGCGAAAACTGTAGCTTCTTTTCATCATCAGCTTCTAGTCATCCCAGTCAACTGAGAAAAGGTTCATTTTCTTGATCTGTGCTAAAGAGAAAAATGGGGAGGGAAACCAAGAAGTTTACCACTATTGTGAAAGGTCTTATTACCATCATGATAGTTCATTATAAGGCATATAATTGGCAGTATAGAGTTTTCTTTTTTAAACTTTTATCTATCTATCTATCTATCTATCTATCTATCTATCTATCTATCTATCTATTTTGTAGAGATAGGGTCACTATGTTGCCCATACTGGTCTTGACATCCTGGACTCAAGCAATCCTTCTGCCTCAGCCTTCCAAAGTGCTAGGATTACAGGTGTAAGCCACTGCATCCAGCCAAGGCAGTATTAGTTTTCTTACCAGCCCTGTACCTCCCTTCCACTCATTGTGAAACAGCCATTATTTCAGGTGAGATTGGTCCCATGTTCAGTACAACTTGTCTAGAAACAGCTTATCAGCATAATTAATCCCACCTTTGTCACTTTGTCACAGTTTACAAAAATCTCCTGCCATAGTGATTGTTTCAGGAGTAGATGTGCAATCTAAGTTGAACCAATCAGATTAGGTCATGATGAGATAGCCCTAAGAGATGGTTTATGGTTGACAGATTTGAAAGTATTTTAGCTTTGTTATCATGAAGCTCATATTTGGTGATGGGCAGAGCCAAGGAAATAGCAGAGAAAACAGATTTGAAACTCTGATTTTAAAAAGTTCTTGGAGGCTGACAAGATGGCAACAGGACAGGTCAGACTGTGAGCGTCTCCACCAAAACAAGTGTCCATAAAGACTCTCTGCGTGAGTAGGTTTGTGCTGGTGGGAGAGTCAAAGTCCTTCGGAGGGGAGACTCGGGTTCATGCACCCAGAGCCCCCCTCTGAAGATGGCTACAGGCTCTTACCGCCCTGAGATTGAAACTGCAGGCATGCAAGATTATCTGTTGTTCACAGTATTCTCCTGAGAAAAATCTGCTGAATTCAGCTGATTCTCATTGCCTGGCACCTGGCCCATATCATCACTTGTTATAGCAAATCAACTGGAGCCCTGGATCCAAATAGTGGAGAGAGAAGATTGGGAAGAGCTGGAGAGAAGCCCCATGACTGATGAGGAAACGCCGACCAAAGCCATTTTCTCTGTCCGAGGACCAGACAGAGACCTGCATTGCCCTGCCCAGTTCAGCCCAGTTCCACCCAGCCTCCAACTTGGGACCTGAGGTAATCTCATCAAACTGGGAGAGACAGGAGCCCTTCCTCCATGCTGAATCAGACACAGAGAGGTCAGATCTGAGAGGCAGACTTGACAGGCAGCAAGCCTGGTGAGTCCAGGTGAGTCCAGATCTGATCCACCCTCCTTCTACAGTAGGCCTGAGGCATCTGACCCAAGCTGTGAGCAACCCTATGAGCCTGCACTGACAGCAACCCTATCAGCTGTGCTGAGAGCTAGAGATCAGAACTGAAAGGTCATTGGACTTACAGGAACTACCTCAGAGTGAGTTTTGTTTCTTGTTTTTATTTTTTATTTTTATTTTTTATATGTTTTGCACATTTTTGTTGTTTTTTGTTTTAGTTTTTTTCTCTTTCTTTCTGTTCTTGATAACATTTTACTACTTGCTTTGTTTCTGTTATTTTACTGATTTTATTTTTCTCTAGACTTCCTGTTTGTGTATGGGAAGAGTATATCAATAGGGAGGTTTTGTTGGTTTGTATGTTTGTAAGATGGTCTGCATGTTTTAGTTTTTTTTACTCTTTTTTTGTCTTTGTGTCTCTTTTCATTTGTTAGTTGGTATGTCTGTCTGTTTCCCTCTTATTCTTCTTTCTCTCCACCTTTCTCTTGCCTCCCTCCTTCCTTTTTCCATTCTTTTCCTTTTTCTTACCTCATTTTGCTTCCAGGGAACAAACCTATACCTGAACTGCATGGACGGATTGTAAGGCTGTGGGAAGTAGGTTCCAGGGTGCCCATACACCTGTTGGGGGATACTGGGATCTGCAGATAGATTTTGAAACACAAATCCCCCCTCAATTATATCTCAAAACTGCAAAAATACAGCAGCCATCCCACATTCCAGCTTCAGAATTGAACAAAGTCAGAGGATCCACATAAGGAAGAATAGAAGATTGAGCAAACAGAAGTAAAAGCAACACCACCATCCCTGAACAACAGAGTTTTAAAAAAAAAGTGTGTGTGTGTGTGGGGGGGTCTACACAAATGAAGAAAAACCAAAAGAAAAATATGGGTCTCAAATACACCCCTGGGAGGTCGGCCACTGAGAAAAAAGACTTCAGTATGCAAACAATGAAGAGCCCCAAGAATGACTGGTCTCAAACTACAAAC
>CAUYQG010070313.1:0-11685 GCA_963574415.1 Tarsius wallacei | reverse complement strand
AGCTACTTGGAAGGCTGAGGCGGAAGGATCGCCGGAGCCCAGCAGGTCGAGGCTGCGGTGGCCGGGAGCGGCCACTGCACTCCAGTCTGGGCAACAGAGTGAGACTCCGACTCAAAAAAAGAAAAAAAAAGAATGCATTTCTTTCTATGCTGTGCCACCCTTCGTCTCTCTCCCTGCACTTCTTTGGTGTTTGCTCTCTTTCTCATCGGATTTTCACATACAGCTCAGTAAATCTGCATCTCTCATTGGGACAACAGTATCCTGTTAAAAGTAATTATGCCTGCCTCTATCCAGTTGATGAATGATTTCTTTAAAACCCCCTGTAAAAGAACACATTCATTAACCCTTTAAATATGCAGCAATATTTTTTCCCTATGTGATTTTGAGCCCAGGGATAGACTGTGGCATCCTCACCATCTTCAAAACCTAGATTACTTATGTTCGAGGCATTTCAGTTTTGAGGAACTTGCTCTACTGTTTTCCTGTACTATATGATTAACCTTTGAAAGAGCCCCATGGGAGATATTTATATATTGAGTTTTATCTTACTTGATGGTACGATATTTGATTTTATTAAACTCCTACCTGTATCTGAAATTTAATGTTTCTCTTCAATGAATGTGTTAGTGCCCTCTAGTGGAATATCACAGTGGTAGGTAGAATAATGTTTAAGTGCTAATTCCTGCAACCTGTAAGTATGTATCATTCGAAGGGAAATGGGAATTAAGGTTGCAGATGCAATTAAGGCTGCTGATCAACTGACCTTGAGACAGGGAGAGTAACCTGGTGAGCCCAATATAGTCACAGAGGTCCTTAAAATTGGAGAACCTTCCCAGGTGCGTTTAAGAGGGAGCTGTGACTAGGAGTGTCAGAGAGATGGGGCGTTGCTACCTTTGAAGATAGAGGAAGGAAGCCACAGGCAAGGACATTGAGTCTCTCCTGGAGCCCCCAGAAAGGAACACAGCCCTGCAAACACCTTGATTTTAGCCATTTCAGTCCTATGTTGGATTTCTGACCTATAGAACTGTAAGATAATAAATTTGTGTAGTTTTAAGCCACCAAATGTGTGGTAACTTGTATGATAGCAACAGTAAATGAATACAATGGCCAAGCAAAAGATGTAAGAAGGTAAATTAGGATGGGAACGGCAAAGGGACGGGCAGGGCCTCTGGGGCGTCTTGTGTGTGTGTGGTCGTGTGGGTCTCATAGAGGAGGGTCACTGTACATCTTGGGTTTGTCATATCTGAGTATAGAGAGTGTGGGTACACTGATAAACTGCTGATGCAGAGCAACTCAGAGTGGTGGAGGATTCAGGGTCGAGAAAGATAATCGTTATGACTATTTTTTGTAAGAAAGTCTAAATAATTCAGGGCATCTTTTTCAAAGCTTCTAACTTCAGGGGAATAATGAATCAAGTGTATCCTAAGTCTTGAATCTTATGAAGTCCAAAACATTCTGATTGATACTCTATAAACATTCCAATATAACTTTCTTCTCTGCTTTTCTGATTAGGTATTTCAGGGTCTGTGTTACTTGACATTCATGAAACCTTGGAAACAGGAGGAAGAAACTGACAACAGAGCTCACCAGAAAACCTACCAGGAACAGGCCCTGGGAACCAGGAAGGGCTTGTTCTCCTGAGCCTGGAAATACCAGGATGTTAGTTTTCCATGAGCTCTCTGACCACACCTGCCCTTAAGAGCCAGAGGTCACACACAGATGAGTGTCCCTATGGCTTTTCTCCAAACCAGGTCTTTTTCTCACAGAGCCTTATGCATTTTTTTTAGACCAACTCAGATCTGGGTGGGAGAGGGGAATGCTCTTTTCTATTTATTCTCTTTTACTTCTACATCTTTCTTGACACAGTTTTGTTCTCTAAAAGTTTAAAATAACTTA
This sequence comes from Tarsius wallacei, assembly GCA_963574415.1. Taxonomy (NCBI): domain Eukaryota; kingdom Metazoa; phylum Chordata; class Mammalia; order Primates; family Tarsiidae; genus Tarsius; species Tarsius wallacei. Next base: position 9,789 of record CAUYQG010070313.1, on the reverse strand, counting down.
TTTTGCTTTTTAAAAATAAGTACTACTCTTATGGTTAGGAAGACAGATTCTAGAGCAGATTTGAACTTGATTCCATGATGGAAATTATTTGTTATATGGACTTGGGCAATTTAGGTAACCCATATGTGGCTCAATTTCTTTGTAAGTAAATGAGTGTGTTAGTTTGCGAGGGCTGCCATAACAAAGTACCATAGACTAGCTTAAATAAGAGATATTTATTTTCTCACTATTCTCACTATTCTGGGGGCTAGAAATCTGAGATCAAAATGTCAGCAGGGTTGCTGTCTTCTGAAGCCCTTTTCTTTGGTTGTATATGCATGTTTATTTCCTGTGTCTTTACCTGGTCTTCCCTCTGTGCATGTCTGTGTCCTAATCTCATAAGGACACCAGTTATATTGAATTAAGTCCCACCCTAATTACTTCATTTTAACTTAATTACCTATTTAAAGACCCTATCTCCAAATAAAGTCAGGCACACTTACGTACTGGGGTTTAATATTTCACCATATGAATCTGTGAGGGTAGGGGGACATAATTCAGTTCATAACAAAGGAAATGACAAAATACACAATGTACATATTTGCTATGACAATTAAATGAGCTACTATGCATAAAGAGATTAAAACATTGCCAGACATATAGCTATTCAAAATATTATCTCTACTGCTATTTTTATCAAATACTTCTTTCGTAGCATTTCGGGGCCAGTCTGTATGGGACTATTCACCTATTGTTTCTCTGAACCCGCCTTCTGAGAGGTAGATCTGTTTGCTTCATTTTATAGATGTGAATACTAAAGCTTTAGAGGGGCGAAGTAACTTTCTTATACTACTAAGCATCTCGATCTGACTGCAAATCCTGCGCTCTCAGAGTGTGAATATTTTAGTTCCTCTATGTGCTTATGTTAGATGTTGTGGTGAATCTTCAGTTTTTATAGTTTGGCTTTACAACCTCTTCCTTTAGGGATTCTTTTCCAATCTACTCCAATTTTCAAGCCTAAAACAAACTTAACGCACACTCCTTTGTGTGCATTGTTTCCTATGTCCTTCATTTCCACATGTGTTGTGTGTTGTGTGTCCTCACATTGTCTGTAAGCCATGGGTGGATCTCCTGAGCACAGTTAGCTCGGTTTATAGGCCAAAGGTATGCTTTCAATGTCCACAGCAGGAGCTGCCACAAACCGCGTCTGCCGACTTTCAGTGTTCGATCCTTCTTTAGTTGTGCTTTTACATGATTATAGCAATTTTTGTCAAACAGAGCTTATACTTGTATTTAGGTTGGCATCTTAAATTCAAACAAATACTGCCTTCCATGTTTTCATTTTCTAAACATTCATCCTTAATGCATAAGTTTTGTGAACTGCACATTTTGTTTTAATTGTTTCTTTTCCTAAATGTTTTATCCAAAAACAAAACGTCATGGGATATCAATTTTCTGAGAAGCGACATGCTAATCTCTTGTGCAAAATATCTTTCCATTTGTGTGCTGCTGTTGTATGAAAGGGAAACTGGAAAGTGAGGGGGCTTCCTCTCTGACATTCTCAATAACAAGAGAATGGCTTGTCTATGCATGTTTATTTCCTATGTCTTTACCTGGTCTTCCCTCTGTGCATGTCTGTGTCCTAATCTCATAAGGACACCAGTTATATTGAATTAAGTCCCACCCTAATTACCTCATTTTTAACTTAACTACCTCCAAAAAAAGTCAGGCATACTTTTACAGTAGGTTTCTAACCTACTGCTATTCAAAGGGTCACTTCAGGGTCACTTCAAAGGGTCATTTCACTCCTCTGTCATTTGTCACAGCCTCCTTGCTTGCCTTCCTGAGCATCAGCACCTATGCAACTTCGTGGTACTTAGTGTGGTCCGTGCACATTGTGCTGACCAGTGACTGGTAGACCCAAAGGAGGAATTCTTCCTGAGAGGAGCAGTCCTTTTCTAAGGCTAGAGAAGACTGTGAGGGCTCCCTGCTGAAACAGTCCAATCCTAAGCCAGTGGAGATGAGACATTTGTAGAAAGGGATAATGCCAAGAGAAAGAAACTGGTAGAATTCACCCTTAAAAGTCAGATTATTAGATTCAAATTCCTGTCGTGTACCTTTGCCTTTTAAGCTACTTCCCAGAGTGGCTCTTTTCATCAGCCTTATTTCAGCTGTTTGGAAATAGAGCCCTATAATAGTTTTCTATTACAGCTATAATAGATTACCACAAATTTAGTGGCTAAAATGACCACATTCACCTAATAGTTGTTTAGGTTAGAAATTCAGAGTGAGGCTCGTTGAGTCAAAACCACAGGGAGGCAGGACTGTGTTTCTTTCAGGAGGCTCTAGGAGAGAATCTTCCTTTGCCTCTTCCAGAGACTGTCCATTCTTTTGCTCCCTTTCTCTATCTTCAGAGCCAACAACAGCAGGTCAAGTAGTCTAAGCAGATTTAGAATTGGCTAGTTTGAATAATTTTAGTGACCTTCATGGTATGAAGGTTATCTTAAGTTGTCTGGTATTTGACCCTGGAAAGTGTCTCAGAGTACGAGAGCCCAGTAAAAGTGGTGACTCAGGGTTTATAGGCTTTGGATTAGTTGGTTGGATATGAAAGTTATGCTCCAGGAAAAGTTATTTGCTATTTCTAGGAATGAGTTAACCTGGGAGAGGCAGTCCCTCCAAGATCAGAAGTCTCCAGATGTCAAAACATCAGAAAATACAGACAACTAAAAGGCACGATTAATACAGTGAGTATCGCCAGGCTTGGTGGCTCAGCCTGTAATCCTGCACTTTGGGAGGCTGAGGTGAGTGGATTGCCTGAGCCCACGGGTTCGAGACCCACCTGGGCAACTTGGCAAGACCTCATCTCTACAATAAATAAAAAAAATCAGCCAGGCGTGGTAGCGCGCGCCTATAGTTCCAGCTACTTGGAAGGCTGAGGCGGAAGGATCGCTGGAGCCCTGCAGGTCGAGGCTGCGGTGACCGGTAGCAGCCACTGCACTCCAGTCTGGGCGACAGAGTGAGACTCCAATTCAAAAAATATATATATATATATAGAGAGAGAGAGAGAGAGAGAGAGGAGAGCGAGAGAGAGAGAGAGAGAGAGAGAGAGAGAGAGAGAATGTCCTCCTAAGGGCCCAACTTTGGTGGGTATAATAAGGAAAGACATCAAAGTGACTCAACAGGAAGAAATATAAAGCTCTTTTAGGCTGGGGATGGTGACTCATGCCTGTAATCCCAGAACTTTGGGTGATTGAGGTGAGAGGACTGCTTGAGTCCAGGATTTTGAGACAAGCCTGGGCAACATGGTAAGACCATGTCACTAAAAAAATTCAAAGAAATTATCCAGGCATGATGATGTGTACCAGTAGATCCAGATACTCAGGAGGCTAAGGAGGAAGGATCGCCTGACTCCAGGAGGTTGAGGCTGCAGTGAGCCAGGTCATGCCACTGCACTCTAGCCTGGGTGACAGAGTGAGATCATAACTCACAAAAAATAAAGGAAAAAAGAAAAAGAAAAAAAAGCAGCTCTTTGACACCATCCTAGACTTTAGTAAGGATTTGACATCATAATACAATGATATTTCTCTGATAAAGAGTTGTAATATTCCTTCTTTCGAAATATTAAAGGGATAGTCACATGTTATTTTCATTTAATAAGCTTAGATTTTACATATCATAGACCATGGAGAGCCACTGAAGGATGCTGAGAAAGGGAGTGATAGGAACAAATGTTTGCAATTTGGGAGATTATACTTGAGTAAAATGCTAACATTAGATTAGATGGGTTGAGAAGTAATAAGAAACCAGAGAGATTAATAAGAGATCTTTTATGTTTATCTGGGAAGTTTATAAAAGTGGCATAAATATGACAGTAGTTGCAGTGATTGAATTAATAACTGAACTCTAAGTTATTTAGGAGTTAGAAATGAAAGCACTTACATATAAATTGGATGTCCAGAGTAAAGGAGGAAGAGAAATGTAGTACAACTCTCAGTATTTAAATATTGCACAGATACATAACTCATACTTCAATTCATCAAGCCAGTAACTCCGAAGAAATGAAACTTTTGAGGGAAAAATGATATGAAGAGTTTTACCTCTAGGCAGAAGTGTTCAGTTGGTGTCCTAAATGAATTTAAGTTCAAATTAGATGTCAGAGATCAGGCTTGGTGGCTTATACCTGTTGTCCCAGCTACTCAGAAGGCTGAAGCAGGAGGTTAGTCTGAGCCCAGAAGCTTGGAGCTACAGTGAGCTGTGTGATTGTACCACTATACTCCAGCCTGAGCAACAGAGTGAGACTCCATCTCTTGAAAAAAAAAAGGGCCGGTGCGGTGGATCATGCCTATAATCCCAGCACTTTGGGAGGCCAGGGTGAGAGGATTACCTGAGTCAGCTAGTTCAAGACCAGCCTGGGGAACTTGATAAGACCTCATCTCTACAATAAATAATAATAATAAAAGAAACTTAGCCAGGTGTGGTGGTACATGTCTGTGGTTCCAGCTACTTGGAAGGCTGAGGTGGAAGAATCACCTGAGCCCAGCAGGTTGAGGCTGCAGTGACCGTGAGCGTGCCACTGCACTCTAGCCTGGATGACAGAGTGAGAGACTCCAACTCAAAAAAAGAAAAGGAAAAAGAAAAAAGAAACCAGGCACAGTGGCTCGGCAAGTGGATTGCCTGAGCCCAAGGGTTCAAGACCAGCCTGGGCAACTTGGCAAGAGACATTGTCTCTATAATAAATCAAAAAATTAGTCGGGCATGGTGGCACGCGCCTGTAATTCCAGTTACTTGGAAGGCTGAGGCGGAAGGATTACCTGAGTCTAGGCTGCAGTGGTGGTAAGCATGCTATTGCACTCCAGCCTGGGCAACAGAGTAAGACTCCAACTAAAAAAATAGCAGTTCTGTATCCTCAACCTAAAATTTTGAAATTTTTTTGGGGGCGACATGAGACTGGCCATTTCCTCATCTGCTGGCTTTTGGAATAAAGTCACCTGCCTTGCAGTACATCTAATGCATGTTCATTTTGGCCTGCAAGCGACAAGTAGCAGAACTTGCAGGTCCGTTACAGACACCGATCTTGGATTTGTTAATCCACAGATGGCGATTCTTATGCCTGCAGTCCCCATCTTGGAATAATAAACAACAAATACCTCAAGGAAAGAGAAAGAAGAAAAGATTGCTATCATCTTAAGAATTCATCTCTCTGAAAAAAAGTACCTTTTCTCTCCTCCTCCTCTTATCTTTGGGGTAAAGTGGTAATTAATTCTGTGAAACTCATTAGTACTCGAGTTACTCTGAGTTACCTGTGTTGTCTAATCATGAAAGGATGGGTCACTTCACAAGAGGAAAAACAATTTGTTGTCCCAAGAACTTAATCTATCTGGATCATACCAAATTTCTTCTTCAGGAAGCTTTCACCAACTTGCTAATAACAAAACTAAAGTCACATTAGATGTTCTCCTGTTAACTGGACTCTAATCTAGTTCTTTGGAAGCCCCACTCTGAGGTTTTTATTTTTTCCACTCATTAGAATTTCACAAAATTGCTACCTTCCCAAATGATCAACTGATAAGAAAAACTATTTCCATGCTAAGTTACCTTAAAATGTATAAGGACAAAGGTAATTATGCATCTCCCTGTGCCAGCTAAGCTTATTCCTTTCAGAAAAATGCTCTCCATTCTCACTCCATTCTGCTCTTTCTACTCCACTGCCCTTTCATTGGCATCAGTTCTGGTCTCATCTTTCTCTCCTTTTGTCATCCCAGGGACTAAAACAATTCTGTTCTATGTCCTAAGTCTCCAACGTCCTTCCAGTAGAAGCAAGATCTATCGCACCTCCCTGCCTTTCCTTCCTACACCTCTCCTTGCTCCCTTTGACCAAAGGCCTCTCCATTCTATTGTTGTACTGTGTCCTTAATAGAGCACTAGGAAGAAAATTTGATCCACTGTATAACCAAGACTCTGAACCATCTCTTGAGTATTCTTAAATTCTGATTTAATGTATCTGACTGTATATACTCTGAATTTCTGTTTCTATTTCTTATTGGCACATGCACTCCATTGGTCTGATAGACAGAATTCCAAGAACGACCTCCAAAGACTCTTGCCCATATATAATCCCCTTTGTTTTGAGTGTGGGTGGGTGAAACATAAAATATGATGAGATATTACTCCTTTGCTTGTTATATGATTTGACAAAATAAATATTATCCAGGTGGGCCTAACCTAAACTAATCACAGGAGCCCTCTAAAAGCATAGAATTTTCTCCAGCCTGTAGCAGAAGAGATCAGAGAAATTTCAAGCATGATAAGCATGTGATAAACATTTATGGCTTTGAAGATTGAGGAGACCAAAAAGAGACTGCCAGGAACCAAGAGAAATTCCACAGTGACAGTCAACAAAGAAAGGCGGCCTTCAGTTCTGACACCACAAGAAACTGAATTCTCCCCCAAATAGGACTAATTGGGAAGGAGGGGACACCATGCTCCTGATGAGAATGCAGCCAGCTGACATTTCGATTTCAGCCTTTTGAAACCACGAGAAGAGGCCAGCCACGCCATCCTGGACTTCCGACATACAGAGCTGTGAGACAGTATGTTGGTGTTGTTTTAACCTGTTAAAGTTGCAGTGATTTGTCATATGGCAATAAGAAATAGGTGGTTATCCTTCAACATTTATCTTTGAGCAACTACTCAACAAACCTGCCAAATCTCTGATCAATTTATTCAGGGTCACAGGGATTGATCTTAAAATTTTTACCTGCATCTACGCAATTGAGGTTCTGCTTCTTAATAATTGCTGTTGACACAGCTCATTTCTCTACACCCAACATGACTTTCTCTTCTCTGTGGGTGATTCTGAGCCCACATAATAACCTGAAAAATGTTCACTACCCTCTTCATCATCTTTTACTGCTGCTGAGGCTATTGCACATCTGAAGAAGCTCTACTGCCACCCTCCCCATTTTCCTATACAATATGATTGACCATTGAGAGACCCTTTAAAAAAAATCTTCAAAGGATCTTTTAAAACCTGAGGGTTATTTTTCTTTACTTGATTAAACAGTATTTAATTTCATAAAAATTTTCCTATATTTGTTTTTTTTCCCTGCTTTTAATTTTTATTTTAAAATTGTGGGGTACAATTCAGGGTTAGGTATACAAATAATCATTGTGCAGTTACCCTTGTTGATGAGGTGTGCCAGAGTCTTGCTCCCGCAGAGTCCGGGGTACCCCAAAGGTGGAGACGGTGTAGGCATTTGAGGGGAAGAAAAAAAGAGAGAGTCTGGACACCCGTTTTAAGAATGCAGATGCCATTTATTACGAGCTAGCAGCGAGCTTATATTTCTCTCTACAAGTTGCTGCCACAGAGCAAGTTAAAATCATCATTACAAAACAAATCACTTACAACAAATTACATGGCTTTTTGTGATGTCAAAATGATGCTTAAGTTTAAGTATTCTTCTCCATGCTTGGCTAATGTTCTCTCTAAGGGCGGAGACTATTTCCACCCAAAACAACATTATCCCAGCACAATGATGTTACTCTGTAAAAAACAGTCCCTGCGACCGTTAATATAAAATCTTAAAATTATAAAATTATAAAGCTTCTCATTAAACAACTTTAAAACAGAACTTATATCCCAAATCAACTAATACATATTATGATCTTTCTAACAAATTTAACCTTTACAAATTTAACTTCCTTATTCAAATTATCCAGGGAACAGGTTATTTCCATAATAAAGTCTCTGGGGGCCAGAACAACAGTTTCTGGCCCAGAGTTTTGGAGCAGTCTTTTACGTGGAAGAATGTGCACCTGGGGACCCTTCCACACCTGGCGAAACACCTGGTGAAGACAGGTGCAGACGTTCCTTTTTTCATGGATGAGGCTCTCTTGGTCTTTCAGGCCCCCTTGGTAGTTTCCTCTTGTTGAATTCCTTCATTGTCTTCCTCTTTGGAACATTTTATTTCTAAGGAAAAAACAGCTTGGAAGAAACTTCTAGTGATGTTTTTCAGGCCTCAAGGTAGTTTCGGCTGTTAGATAAAATCAGTTTGCTCACTTAAATTCTACATCTAAACTCTGTAACTTCTTATATACTAAAACGTTAATATGTATCCCAAACCCTGAAAAACAAACTTATAAATCACCTACATATACCTTAATATAAGCTTTCACTTAAATCTTATGCCTACGATTATAAACTTATAGAACCTTATGTCTAAACACCATAACTACAATCTACAAATAATAATTCAACTTGAAGGCGGGATAATATGGTGATGGCATAGGTGGAACTGTGAGATTCTCTGAATGTGAGTTCCCCAAAAAGACTCTTGCTTTCCTTTCCCCACCCCCTTGCCCACCGCCAGCCGTATTGGTCTGAGGCCCGGGGACCCTTGGTCCCATGCACGGCTGGCTATTGCACTCCCTGCTTCTCCCTCATGGGCGGAAACTCTTGGGTCTCAGCTCCCACCCTGGCTACATCTTCTTACCCAGACCAAGCCACCGGTCACCCTGGGAGGCTCTGGGCACCCGCCCCTCAGAGAAACCAATTCCATTTCTGACTGAAATATGCTGTGAGCAATCCAGGGCCACTTTCGCCACTCACCACCTGCCCTTTGGAGCTTTGGAGCTCTGGAACTCCGGAGCTCTGGGTAAAGGAAGTGCATATCCTTAAGAGGTGCTGATCGGAGGCTTTCAGCTCCAGAGGAGGGAACTCATGACCTCTGCCTGCACCACAGCCCACTGGTAGTGCCCTGGATAGAGCGCCCAGCTGTGCAGCTAATCCCTGGTACCTCCCACGCCACTACAGTCCATCATAGTGGATTGCCCAGGGACCCAAATGAGTGGAGAAAAAGGATCTGTGAAAGTGAAACTACCACTTCGGCCATTCTCCAGGCAGAGACTTACATTGCCCCACCCACCTACCAGCAGCCTCCACCTCAGTTCCCAAGGTAACATCGCTAAACAGAAGACAAAGTCACTCCCCTGCACTGAAACAGAGAAAGGGAACTAAGCAGCTGACGTTTCTCGCTGCAGCCCAAAAGAAGAAACCCAAGCTGCAGTAAATGTAGCTATCTGCAGTGAAAATAAGGGGAGAGGACAAAGAGCAGAGATAAACAGATTTTAGACACTCAGGAAAGATCCCAGAGCGAGTCTGATTTCTTACTTACACTTTTGATTTTATCACGTTGACTGTTTGTTTTGCTCACTTCTGTTTGCTTATTGACTTACACTATCTGTTTGTGTTAGGCAAAACGCGTCAAAAGACATGATTTTTTTGGTCTGCCTTTGTATAGCAACAAGTATTCTTTAGGAAATTTTCCTTGACTGTTTTTATTCACTTCTCTCCAGTTTTGTGTCTCCTTTTCAACTCTTAGTTGGTATGTATGTCTGTCCTCCCTCTCACTCTTCTCTCTTTCTAACTTCCTATTGACCCCCCTTCCTCCATTACTTTCCTCTTTTCTCCCTCCTTTTGTTCCAGGGACCAAACCTACATTCTGCTGCACAGAAAGATTGTAAGATGGTGGGAAATAGGTTCCAGTGGGTTCATACACCGGTAAGTGGATGCTGGAATCATCATATAGATTCTGAATCACAGATTCCCCCTCAATTAAACCTCAAAACTGCAAAAAGTACAGCCCGCAGCCCACATTCCAACCTCAACAGTGAACAAAACCAGAGGACCCTCATAAGGAAGAACAGGAGATTGCACAAGCGAAGCAAAAGCAACCCCACCTTCCCTGAAAAACAGAATTAAAGAAGGGGAAGGAAAGGAGGAGAGAGAGAGAAATCTACACAAATGAAGAA
>CAUYQG010070310.1:0-10074 GCA_963574415.1 Tarsius wallacei | reverse complement strand
TAGTTAATCCTCACTTTTACTCCACATCTCTATAATAAAATGAAATTTAAAGATAATAGAACTTATTCCTGATGAAATCTGTGAAAACAGGTTTATAAACATATCTAGATTTGTTAGGGGACACTTGATGGAGTCAAGTGAGGATTAACTACATAAGAAGGCTGTATACAGATGAAGCTTGGGCTTCTAACTGGCCCTTGCTCCTACTGGTAGTGGACCAGGTACCCTTTGTGTTTTCACGTGCTTTGAGGGTCAGTTTGCTAGATGAAGTGGTGGTGATACTGATGGCATGGAATGGAAAGATGGCAATTAGACATTTCAAAGAAAGCAGTAGAAATTGGCGCCAGATTTTGTTATTGGAAATACAGTCAAATGGTTTGAAGCCTGGAATACCTAAAATGACTATAATTCCCGGTGGATTATTAAGGAAGGAGCTATGGTTGGGAGAAAGAAGGGGAGAGGGAGGTAGATTCCGTTTAAGATATATAGAATTGAAGGTGCTAGATTGACGTCCAGAGGTGATCTGGTGCTCTGTGATCCTGTGTTAGCAATAGCGGTCAGAGTTGGGGAAGATTCAGGAAACTCTTTGGTCGTAGCTGAAGCTTGAGAGAAGTTTATCATTTGTGTATGGGAAGGGCTAATCCTGTTGCATCCACCATCAGACCTGCTGGTGAATGGTTTCAGACTGTTAATGGATTGGAAAAAGAGGTCGTAGGAAGAAAAATGAGAGAACAAAGCATCCTGAAAAGATGAAAATTACATAATAGTTTTTCGCTATAAAGAATTTGTATTAGCATATAGGGTAGTAGTATTCAAAACATTCATTAATATATTTCTTGCATGATTTTTTGCAGTATCTGTATATCAAATGGGAATGCAACTTAAAAACAATGGTGTGTTATAGTTGAGTTGGCAAGGTGTTTTTTTTTAGTGTTGTGTAAAGTTAATGTTGTGTCTTGAATTCAATAGCATCTCAGATTCAATAAAATGTAAAAGTTTTTTTCATTGCTCTTTGGACTAAGTGTATATATATTTTTCTTTTAAATGTATTTGTGTTCCATTTAAGTAATCTCAGGTGTCACTAATGGTATGTATACTATACCATGGAAACACTGGTAAGAGAGTACTACCTTTGGAAAAAATTACTGTTATAGAATATAGCATTTGGGTTAGGAAAAAAAAAAAAAAATATATATATATATATATATATATTTTGAGTTGGAGTCTCACTCTGTCACCCAGGCTGGAGGGCAGTGGCACGCTCTTGGCCCTCGCAGCCTTGACCTGCTGGGCTCTGGCTATCCTTCTGCCTCAGCCCTCCAAGCTGGAACTACAGGCACACGCCACCACAACCACCTAATTTTTTGATGTAATGTAGAGATGAGGTCTCGCCAAGTAGCCCAGGCTGGTCTCGAACCTGCAGGCTCAGGCAATCCTCTTACCTCAGCCTCCCAAAGTGCTGGGGTTATAGGCATGAGCACTGTGCCCGGCCTTTTTTAAAAAATAAAAATAAAAAAAAAGACAGGGTCTCGCTTTGTAGCTCAGGCTGGAGTGCAGTGGTGCAATCACAGCTCACTGTAGCCTCCAACTCCTGAGCTCAAGTGGCCCTCCTGCCTCAGTCTCCCAAGTAGCTGGGACTACAGATGCAAGCCACCATGCCTGACTTAGATTAGATGTAAGAAAACTGTTGAAGATGTAAATCACTAGAAAAGAAAGTGTAAGTTCTTCTCAAGGTCCTTATATATCCTTGCATTTTTAGTATATGTATGTGTTCTGACTGAAAACATCAGTAGTACAGAATGTGTTGTTCAGTTATCATCATGTTTACCAGAGAGCTTGGAGAAATGTATCATTCCTTTTTTCTCTTTCAGAGGTTAGCTCCTTTGACAAATTATTTTTATGTTGGAAAATGCTGGAAACGTAAGTGGCTCAGATTGACATTGGAATGTGATATTGTTCTTAACAGTTGTGCTTATGTGCTTATTGGAAACTTGAGAATTCCAATTGCTTGTCTGTGAATTTTTTTTTTAATGCTAGATTGAATAGTACTTAAGTTTTTGGTATGTAAACAATATACTTAGAATACTCCATAATGTATGTAGAATATGTTTCTTTTAGGCTGTATATTTGAGAAAATTTTTTCTCTTAAGAGAATATTTCACTAATATTTTAATATGCTTAATAATGAATATAAGTAATTTCGCCAGTATGTTTTTTAAAAACATCTCTTTCCCACCCAATTTTCTGGTAAAGTCTACACATTTTTTTAAATTCAAGATTTAGTGTTTGTCTTCAATGTGAACTCAGGCATGTCTGAAATTTTCTGAGGTGTTGATTTAAATGCAGCTATGCAGCTATTGAAAAGCATAAGGGAGAAATCTCTTCTACTTAAAAAGCTCTTTGTTAGCTCTAATTTAATGTAGTACTTTTGCCTTCCTTCTTTTTTTTTTTTTTTTGAGTTGGAGTCTCACTCTGTCGCCCAGACTGGAGTGTAGTGGCACGCTCCTGGCCACTGCAGCCTCGACCTGCTGGACTCTAGCGATCCTTCCGCCTCAGCCTTCTAAGTTGCTGGAAGTACAGGCATGCGCTACCATGCCCGGCTAATTTTTGGTTGATTGTAGAGACAAGGTCTCGCCTAGTTGCCCAGGCGGGTCTCAAACCTGCAGGCTCACGCAGTCCACTCGCCTCGGCCTCTCAAAGCACGGTATTACAGGCTGAGCCACCGAGACCGGCCGCCTTCCTTTTCTTAAGTGTATTATTGATAGTTCTACTTTTTGGTTTTAGCTGAAACAGTTCATTTCTTCCTTTATATGTTTGGGTGACAGTCACATGTATCTCTCTGTTTATGTGAGATAAATATTGCCAGTTTTAAAGGGTGGGTCTTTTTCTGGGAACATGTTAAATTGAAGTTGGTGTTCAGGTCAAGACAATTTCTGGTCTTTTGGCCATTTAATAATCTGAGGAGAACTGTTTCGAAAGAATACGTATTTGAGCTCATCACTTATGTTAGATCTTGCTGGGGCCTCCAAAAATGTTAGGGTCACACACTCCTAGTGGGGCCTCCAGAATGTTAGGTCAGGCCTCCTGGGAGTATGGGGTGTGCCTGGTGTGCGATCTGATGCCGCATAAAAGATGCAAAGAATTGCACAGAAGTTAGATTAGAAAATACAGTTTATTTAGAAAGTAAGTTAGAGAGAGAAGGAAGTGGTTCACCTCCCCAAGGTAAGGGAGGGGGCCAAAACTTAAGAAAACATGGCCTGGCCATAGCTCAAAGAGCACATGGCCACACCATAGCTTAGCAAGGCAGTGGCAAAATGGCTACTCATGGTTGAGTCCTTTTAACTATTTCCCTTGGATAGGGGAAGATCATTAAGGCAATTGGGTGGTAGTCTGTTCCACATCATTATGAAGGGGCAGGTAAGTGCAGGTACTGACATCAGGTGATGGACAGCAGGCAGAAGGGTGGGTTAGTCACATGATTGCTGCCATGGTGGTGGGCTAGATAGGAGGAGACAAGGGGAGGGGGTTTCCCTGCAAGAGACCTGTTAGACATTTGCAATCCACAAACTCCTTGACCAAGAGGTGGTTTATTATCATTTCTATGTAGGCTGCTGCTTGACCTGCAGTAGAATATCCGAATGCTTCCTAAAACCTGCCTATTGGAAATTTATCTGTCTAACCTGTGCTAGATTCAAAGCATGTCAGTCAGAGCACAAATGGCTATTCTGAGGCAAGATTGAATTAAGTTTATTCTAAGTTTCTCGGGTTCCCTCTTTTCAATTTAAACAGAGCCCATATTGTAGTGTGTGGTTATTTGGGTATTTATTGGATTGTTTTAAAAAATATAAGTAGCCCCCTACCTAATTGTTAGACTTAAATTTTAACTAGACCAATAGAAGAGTGGGCTCTTTTCACACAGCCTGTACTCTTTTTTTAAAAAATATTTTTAAGATGTGGGGTGTAATTCAGGATTACGTATGTAAGTGGACATCGTTACAGGTAAAGTTTAGGCCTCCCTTTGGTTCCCACTTTGCCTGGTTTGAGATCAGATATGCTTTTTGATGTTTCGTACCTCTCCACCTCCACCCCAGCAGTATCCTGTTACTGCCAATCCCTTTCTTACAGTATTCTGGTAAAGTTCAGGGTCTGCTTATGAGTGAGAACATGTGGTACTCAGTTCTTTGTTTCTGTGATAGATCACTGAGTATGATAGACTCTAAATCCATCCAAGTTGCTGTGAAGTCCATATGTTTGTCCTTCTTTATGGCTGCATAATATTCTATCGTGTGTATGTACCACTTTTTTTTTTAATCAGTCCAGTTTTGATGAGTAGCACGGTTGGTTCCATGCTTTTGGTATTGTGAATAGTGCTGCAATAAACATGTGTGGGCTGGTATCTTTTTGGTAGAATGACTTGTGTTCCTGCAGGTATATTCCCAGTAGGGGGATTGCTGATTCATATGGAAGGTCAATGTCTAGTTCTTTTAGAAATCACCACACTGTCTTCCATAGAGGTTGAACTAGTTTGCATTCCCACCAGCATTGTAGAAGCATTCCCTTTTCTTCACGTCCTTGCCAGCATCTGTTGTTTTTTATTTTATTAATGATGGCCATTCTTATTGGGGTTAGGTGGTATCTCAATGTGGTTTTGATTTGCATTTCTCTGATGATGAGTGAGGCTGAGCAATTTTTCATGTGTCTTTTGGCTGCCTATGTTTCTTCTTTAGAGAAGTGTCTACTCATATCTTCTGCCCACCTTTTAATGGAGCTGTTTGTTTTTTTCCTTTTGGCACATTTGAGTTCCTTACAAGCAACTCGATGCTAGTCCTTTGTCAGATATAAAGTTGGCAAATATTTATTCCCACTCTGTGTGCTGTCTCCCCACTCTCCCACTCTCTTGATGGTTTCTTTTGTTTTGTAAACACTTTTCAGTTTAATGAGGTCCCACTTGTCTATCTTATCTCTTACTGCATGGCATGGACACCTGGGGTTTTGATCAGGAACTAGCTGCCTACTCCAATTTCTGTTAGGGTGTCTCCTGCGTTTTCTAAGATTCTTATAGTTTGAGGTTTTACGTTTAGGTCTTTGGTCTATTTAGAGTTTATTTTTGTGTATGGTGATAGTTAGGGGTCCTGTTTCAATCTTCTGCATGTGGTCAGCCAGTTTTCCCAGCACCATTTACTGAATAAGTTCTCCTCTCCCCAGTGGTTGGTGGTGGAGGATTTGTCAAAGATGAGTTGGTTAAGAAATTGAGGTTTTGCTTCAGGAATCTGTATCCTGTTCCACTGATCCATATGCCTATTCTTATACCAATAACAGTCAGCCTGTACTATTTGAATTTTGTTTTTCTTCTCTGAATGTACCTCTTGGTTAGCTGGAGTTGACAGTTGTGATGACAGTGGTTAAAAATTCAAATTTGTTTCTTCTTTTCATTGTAAAGTTTTATGCTTAAAGAATGCATCTGCATTTTCTTTTAGCTTTCTAGTCCTTATCCATTTGATGCCTGTTACTCTGCATAAAACTGAGTGGCAGGAGCCAGAACTTATAAAGGTCTGTTTGTTTACAGATAGGGAGAGGAAAGTTAATATTTATAGTAAAATATTTGTATTACTGAGAGGCAGTATTAAGAATAGTTAGGTTTGTGATACTGATAGCTATTTTTTGAGTATAGTTTCCTTTCATATTTTTTCTAGAATTTGTGTTTAATATATCAAAAACTTAGGTAAAACAGAAAGAGCATGCTCATTTATACATGGACATACTTGAGTTCCAGTGGCAAGCTGAACTCAAATGAAGTTGTTTGTCTTTCTAGAAAAGAAACTTTCTAGGTAGCTGTGAGGGGAGAGGGATGGTGTAAAAAGGGTGGAGTTTGGAGATTCTGTTTTTGTGGCAAGATGTAGAAGCAAAATATATTAGAATGAGTAGTGTAAATTTGGCACGTTTTAAAATGATGTTGGTATTTTTTTATCATGAATTTTATCTACTGTTTTAATTGCCTTTTTAAAAAAAACTTCATATTTTTGGTGTTTGTTACCTAGTTCATTAATTAGTTTTCTGTTGAGCACATAAGAAATAGGAACTCTTAATTTAAACCTTACTATAAAAAAAGCTTTTTGAGAACCCATTTTAAAAATTGCTCCTCTTCATAGGGATTGGTCAAATGGATTTTCCCCCCAAGAAAATGCAATTAAAATTGTATTCTTTAAATGGTAGGAGGCAGGGGGGACAGTCTTCAGTCTAGTATTACTTAAGATATAATTATATATGGGCCGGATGCAGTGGCTCACTCCTATAGTCCCAGCATATTGGAAGGCCAAGGCAGGAGGATCACTTGAACCCAGGAGTTTGAGACCAGCCTGGGCAATATAGCAAGACCTCGTCTCTACAGAAAAATAAAAAAGTTAGGCAGGTGTAGTGGTGCATGACTGTAGTCTTAGCTACCTTGGAGGCTGAGGTGGAAGGATCCCATGACCTCAGGAGGTCAAGGCTACAGTAAGCCATGATCATGCCACTGCACTATAGCCTGGGAGACAGAGTGAGCACCTGACTTAAAAAAGATATAATTATATATGTGAAGAGGGGCAGAAATCATTACAAGATTATAATTAGGAAAATTTAACTTTTTATGAGGAGATATGGATCTCTGAATTCAAATCCTTTTTTAAATTTTGCAATACAATCTCCTACATATGAATCTTCAAGTTGCAAGCTTTCAAAGATGCATTCGCATGTCCAGTCATGTACATTAGTTCACATGTCTGGCATACATTGCCACGTGCGTGCATCATTCACAAGTGGTTGTACTTTTGTGTACTTTACATTACTGTGTAGTAGACAGACAGTGGTCCCCAACCTTTTTGGCATAAGGGACGTTTTGTGAAAGATAATTTTTCCACAGACCAGCATGGGGGAATGGTTCAAGTGCACAATATTTATTGTACACTTTATTTCTATTATGTTTTCATTGTACTATATAATGAAATAATTATACAACTCACCATTTTTAAAAAAAGAGACACAGACAGAATTGGTAAATAAAATAATGGGCAGGCCACATGCAGACTAAAATAAGTGTTGGATTCTGACTTAAGGCCTGCCACCAGATGCAGCTGTACAGTTGAAGTACATCAACTCACTTGCCACTCATTGATGAGTTTTGATATGAATCTGCAAGCAGTTGATTTATTATGGTCTCTGGGCAGTCAGATTTCACCGCTAACGTTAATCTGTATTTGCAGCTGCTCCCCAATGCTAGCATCACTGTCTCAGCTTCACCTCAGATCATCAGGTATTAGATTCTCATAAGGAGCAGGCAACCTAGATCCCTCGCATGTGCAGTTCACAACAGAGTTTGCTCTCTTATGAGAATTTTTTTTTTTTGAGTTGGAGTCTTACTCTGTCACCCAGACTGGAGTGCAGTGGCAAGCTCCCGGCCACCACAGCCTCGACCTGCTGGGCTCCAGCAATCCTTCTGCCCCAGCCTTCCAAGTAGCTGTAAGTGCAGGTTGGCGCCACCATGCCTGTCTAATTTTTGATTTATTATAGAGACGAGGTCTTGCCAAGTTACCCGGGTGGGTCTCGAACCTGTGGGCTCAGGCAATTCGCTCACCTCGGCCTCCCAGAGTGCTGGGATTACAGACCGAGCCACCAAACCTGGCCTCTTATGAGAATCTAATGCTGCCACTGATCTGACAGGAGGCTGAGTGATGGGGAGCGGCTGTAAAGACAGATGAAGCTTCGCTTACGTGTCCGCCACTCACTTCCTACTGTGCGGCCCAGTTCCTAACAGGCCACTGACTGATACCAGTCTGTGGCCCAGGGTTAGGGACCCCTGCTGTATATCATACAGTAGCACAGTATCTTAATTTCAAGCCCAGGATAGGATATCTGGAAACAAGTGTATATGCAGCAGTGATGTAGCCAACGGATTCCTGCATGAGCAACAGAGTGAGACTCCAACTCTCACACAAACGAAATTAAGCCAGATGAGGCGGGTACAGTGGCTCACGCCTATGATCCCAGCACTTTGGGAGGTGAGAGGATTGCCTGAGCCCGTGGATTCGAGAAACTGATTGTGTTAGTTGGGTACCTAGTCTAACTTTGTTGGATGTACGAACAAAGTGGACTTAAGAACATACTCTCAGAACAGAACTCGTTTGTACTGAACATATTTGATTTAGGCATTGATGTTCATTAATCTGATTTGGGGCAAGGTGGGGGTGAAAAGAAGCGGGCAGTGGGAACCATAGTTACTTCTTTCCTCTTCCCCAGAGGTTAACTGAGAGCAAGTCGGGGATATTAGCGAGTATGCAGGAATTTGCCTTCTGTTAATTTTCCAAAGGTAGACCTTGGAACTAGTCAAAGGAACAAAAGTCAGGAAACCTTTTTCCGATGCTGGAGCTAGTCTTTCTGATCTTTCCATAGCAGTTATAAATATTGAACTACCTCTGGCACTTAGATAAAATGATCCTTCTTGGCTTTTAATTCCATTAATTTCCAGTGATTGAATACCTGGATTTCCTATCATTTTAACAACTCAGACTTAAGTATTTTTTATTCTCTTTAAATTATAAGCTCCCTCCCCTCCACCTTAGGAGATAGGGCATATTTCTTCATTTCAGATGTTGAACCTAAATGCTGCCTTACAAAATTAGATTTTGAATTCTTTGTTTCTATAGTAAAATGATGCCTACCTTGTGATCTCCCATAGAGATCATGGAGTCAGAAAATAACATTACAAATTACCCATAGAACTTCCACAATCATATTAATGAATTAATATATATGAGTTGAAAATATAAAGTGAATGTGTTTTGTGTGTAGAAGTGGTTATAAAGGGTACACTAGAACGTACTAAAATATCTTTATATTCTCTTTGAAAATTTTTTAAAACTTTAAAAAACTAAAAACTTTTACCTTTTTTAGCAGATTATATATGATTTTTGGTTTTTAATCTCTTCTGGTGGTAAATACATTATATTTGGCTTATATCCCCCCAGGTAAAGATTAAGCAAAAGGAAAATACTTGTAGAATAAGTGATTTTTAAAGGTACCAATCAAATTTGTTAAAGTTGGTTTGGTTGCAGTTAGAGCAGGGGCAGGGCTACATCTCTTCCCTATTGAGATGTAAAAAGCATAAGGTACATGTGAAATGCAACCAACTTAATGTCTAAAAATGTTAGAGCACAGTTACTTTACTTTTGACTTCTCACATATTTGAGTCCACATTTGGAAAAGCATTTGTCAGCATTTCAGCGACTAGGTGAAGACAAATGATCTTAACATTGACTACTACCGACTATTTCAAATTATTACATAACTTTGAAGAATATATTTAGAACCTTTCTTACATTAAAAAGAACCAATTTATGTAAATAAAGAATATTCTGCGCCACTAATATAGTTACAGAATTATACAAGATTGGTCTTTTTGGTCATTATCTGTTGAGACAGAGCTTTTACTTGTTACAGTGAAAAATAGTTTAAATGTTGTGGGTTCAAGAGACCTGTTACCAGTAAGGGTTCTTTGGTACAGAAATGTGATTATAACTTGGAGTTCAGCTGTTTCTGACAGCTTATTGGAATTTTTTTTCCCCCAAGGAGAGGATGGTTGTTTTGTGTTTAGGAAATGATAATTTTTGAGCTGCTTATCTGTGCCCCACAGCTGGAAGAGAAATGCAGTACACTGATCACATAGTTGCATCTGGAACCCTGAAAACTCTCAGACCTTAATGGTTCCAAAGAGGTAGAAAGGACACATTGCTTCTGGTTTTGTTGTTGTTTAATTCATATTGCATTGAGCCAGGACATCGACTCTGTTTCATATTTGCTGTTTGTTTTAACTTTTTCAATGTGTGGTCATAAGTAGGGGGAAAAGTCACACTATGAGCATTCAGCCCTGTGAGACTATCCCAGTTGACACTAGCATGGCTATTAGATAAGAGTAGGAACTTTTGTTCATTGTTGTATCCCTAATGCCTAGAATAGTGCCAGTCACTCAGAAATATTTGTTGATTGAATGAACATTCTCCATTTACTGAAGTAGCTAATCTACCCATGCCTTTTGATTCTCTC